>CAJQUW010015811.1:0-233913 GCA_907163375.1 Prostheceraeus crozeri | reverse complement strand
ATTCTTTTCTTTTGTTCATCTAGTCAGTTTGTTTTTCTAAAATCTTTTGCAGAAGTTGCCAGAAACATAACGTTATAAGGATTCTTTGTTTCGCTTCATCTTCGAATTGACAATTTTATTATAGAAGATTAGAAGTGCATGCCTCTTGACAATTATCTGAAGAAGGTTTACTTAAATAAAACTCGGAAACATTTCACCCAGTGGACCCTCTTATGTGAGCCTAAACATTCTTTTTTGCCACTCTATCATGGCCGGGTGATGTATCATCGATTTCTGTGTTACTTCCTTTCGAGTCACACAGAGCAGTCGAATACATGAATAGACCTAATCCATTTCTATAGCCTGATCGCACCAGTTCAAAGATCACTAGTTGCACAGAAATAGTCAAACAGCTAGAACGAGAGTCTGAAAGGAACGATGCCGAAAATGTGACTTTCACAATATGAAATAAGCCTTCTACGAAGCTGCGCGTCTGCCGAGTTCTATCCGGTTCGTTATCTTGTCAGACACGATAAAAAACACATTTTAATGCACTAGGACAAAGATTGCAGTTTTTGGAAGCAATTTTTCCATGTTTCCGGTTATTTAATTAAAAATACTGTCTGAGCCATAATTTTTTATATGCAGTTTCTTCAGGTCATTTTCTATGCACGCAAACCTGTCTGTGAGGCTAACTGCATTCAGATTTGGCAATCCTCCTAATGTTGAAAAATACAAGTGATTTCAGCAATTTTTCATGTAGACCTCAAATTCGGTAGTTTTGAATCCTTATGGATGCGTTGCTGTATCCACTGAATCAAACATTACGTTGCTTGAGGCTTGTCGGCATCTCTGTTATTTTTGTCTGCTTTTTCTGTTATTGCATGAATTGCATGAATGTTTTTAGTTGTGTGTACGTGTAAGTAGGTAAGATGAGAATCGTTATTCGGCTTTCAGCCAAAAATTGTGCCAGAAGTCAGTGGATCCCTGGATTGTATAGATTACAATTATCTGTCCGATCTGAGTTGGTTTTTGGATTGTTCATCATTGGTGGATAGCTTCACGCATCGAATGTATATAGCCAACGAATATCGAAATCAAATACTAGATGACAGCGCAGGGATAGCAAGCTGACATCAAAGTCACGACTGCTACGTATCCATTGTTAGCTAAGGGATGCCAGGCGGATAACCAGAATGCACAGCCGATAGCATGGATATCCGTCAAAAAACAACGAAACAGATATCGGTTGGATATCAAGCATGTATCCGCTTAAAAGATACGGATCTCCTTGGGATAAAAATTTGTTATCCGCGGAGATAGGCTGGGTATCCAAACGGCTCCTGACGTAGATTATTGAACAAATTTAAAATAGATAAAAACATTTTTCTTTTCAAATCCGAAAGTAAGAAAATGCCCAATTTTACATGTATTTTAACTACTTAGTTCTTATTGGTTCTAACACAACTTAGTAGACAAGTTAAAATATGACTATTGTTTTAAGTCATAAACGACTCATATTTTCATGATATACTGACAAATGGACTTTATATTGTACTGATCTGTGATCAACATTGATGTAAAGTCGTCGTCGCATTTTTGCGACGCAGGCGCCAAATGGGTTAAACCGATTCAAAAATCCTAGATGAAATCGAACTCAATTGAGTAAGCTTGCACGATCCGTCGACCCAAATTTTGTTGCTCAACACAAGTCTATATTATCAAAATTCAAATTATTATTGTATGTTAAGACGTTCATAAATGTGGCGCATGTGAAGAAACGTATAGGCCATGAATAATGTGCAAATGTAGCCTACGTGTGAGTCATAAATTTGCAGCTTTCATCGTGTGTATACATGTAATGCACCCTAAATGTCAAGACAAAAGCTGTGAAGTTGCCGCTAAATGAGAAGCATAAAATGTATTATCAAAAAATAGCAAGCTTTTTTTATATTAAACCCAAACCCGAACAGAAGTTGACAAAATTAAATGCACTTTAGTTTTATAAGGTGATCAATTAACTCTTTGCAATTATGTGAAACACTAGCAAACAAACAATTGCAAGAAATTATTTTTTGCTATATCAGCGATATCTTCTCATCATTCTAAGACGGACGCCGTCGAGTAAATCAAGCAGGAATGTTGAACTGTGTAATCGTTTTTTTCTCATTCTTATAATTTAGAGTAGTTCTGTCAGTCATAGCCCTAGGGGCCTATATTGTCAGTCTGATGTCACTGCAGCTATGCGTTCTGTGTAACAAAATAGGCTTAATACGTGCCGTTATAATCGCAATTACGCAGCCTTTGTAATCAATAAATTGATCTTTATGATATAGCGATCAACGAATCGCAAAAAGGAGTCTCAATCAACACTATCATTTGCATTTCTTGTCAATCTCTGATCCCTGCTGCACATTTCTATACGGAATTTGCATAATTGTAATCCTAGATAAGTTCCAAAGAGCCTGCCAAAAAGAATGAACAGTCAATGGAACATTCAGCCATTAAAAAATACAGGCATAAATGCTATGCTTATAGCCGCAGCACAACAAATACACGACATTGCAGCATACCCGGTACATGCAATAATGGAAATAGCACGAGTTTTGTAGAATTTATGTACCTGTGTAAGAGCAACCTATGTCATTTTTATCAGACTTAATTAGGCTTTTAATTAAACAGAAGCCTGCCTGATGACATGCCGATCGATTTCAAAAAAGAGACGCTACTAAAATTGACATCCCGATAAAATCAATGTGTTCACTGTTCATGCAATATTAAGGCCTACCTATAATTAAATTTTGCGATAGTCTATTCAATATTATTCTCCTGGTGTCTGCTTTTGGATTTGTAATCAAATAGTGTGCTACTCTGAGAGGTAGGCGTATACACTAATTTGCGCTATGCTTTCGACAGCAAAATGCAGCTTCAAAATCTGTTTCACGGCAGGCCTATGTGAAATGGAGAATATCCTTTTCAAGAACTCCTATACCTAAAGTGCTGCCTCGTTCCTATGCCGCTATCTAGTTAACTGCTTCTTGACAAGCATCCTTCCTTCCGCGGTCCATATTTCTCTACAGCCAAGTTTGTGTACATACGCATCAGGCTAATTGTATTACTTAACTCGATGAATTAATTCATAGATTGTTTACTGGTGTTCACGATGACTTTACTGTGCTTTGTAAGCTCACTGCTATGGCCGCTTTTCGTTTGAAGCAAAATATAAAATTATGGTAGAACTTTATATGAAATAATTTTCTTGTCCATTCCTGCAAATGCGACTACCTATTTAACACTATGCACAAGGCTTATAATCGTAGAAGTAATAGGATGTTGCCAATTTTATGTTGCATGTAAATTCCAATAAACAAACAGGCGAAGCATGCCCATACACGCTTTCCAAAAGTTAGATGTAATTGAAGCAACTGCAAAAGCGTGAAATGTGGTAAACGCCATTAAAGAAATGACACTATTTTATGGCATGCAGCTACTTTACTTTAGGGGCTGGAAATGGACTTTCAATTTAGATATTGTTGAAATTTTGTTTCATAGGCATTAGAATGATAAGGTGAACCGGGGCAAGCTGTTAACCTTGTAGAGAAGAATGTCGAATAAAAGCACCTTAATTGACAAAGATGCTTTCATTTTTTCGTAGTGAGTAGTTCGGCAATTTTTCCTTTTTTTTGCCCACGTTATTACTTTATGCGCATCAATTCATCATCTCAAACTAGAGGGTCATTTTCACTGTTTTCTGCTTGAGATTCGTGTGTGCTCTTAAGATTGCAGGCTTGTCAATATTTCATGATTTGTATTGATTTTAGCTGTAAAGAATTTTGCTATGGGAATGCTATTGTGCAAAATTCGCAAGCGTGACGTGGTAAAATTCTTTCCCTCAGGAAGCGTTTTTTCAAGGTGATAAATAATTGGTGATGGATTCGAGCACGAGACACTGAGAATGTCACGCTTGTGATTATAGAACATTTAAGAAATCGTATGAGACTTGGCAGTTTTACTACCCGTTTGTTTATTTTCTGTACCCAGAAACTATACTAATATTTTTATATTTTGTAGAACATTGAATATTGATATTTTGCGAACTTTTGCCAAATTATGGTTATATTATTGTGTAAATGGCTACCATTTGATCAAGATGAATAGTAGTAAGCAAAACTCCACTTCTGGACCGCGCAAGATGGCGGCCATCGCTGCGTCCCCCCCCCCTCTGGCACGGCAGAGTGTCGTGGTCGGCCGCCGTGGTGCTTCGTGTCTGAGTCCCCCCCCCTCTGGAACGACAGAGGTTGTGGTCTGTCGTGGTGTGCCGGCCGGGTGGGTCCACGTTCACAACATGTTCGCTGACGTCCCCCCCCCTCTGCAACAACAGAGTGTGAGACTCGGGTGCGTTGGTCCGACCGCCTGGTTGACGTGGGCGACCGTCTAGGTTGACGTGGGCGACCGCCAGGATTAGTCTTGAGGCTATAGTGTGTGATGTTTTTGGTGTGTAGCGCCCAAACGAAGCATCGGATGAGAAAACGGAGGCCAGATTCGGAATCTACGTGAAATTTTGGGTTAGGAAGGATGTTTCCAGCGAAATCGGAGAGAAAAAATTTTCGGCTGACGTCCCCCCCCCCTGGACAGCTTGCTTCCAGTGGACGGATTTTGTCGTGCGATAGCTCGTTTGAAAGCTAAGAGTGAGACAAATTCAGTGAAAGAATCGGCTTGTTCGTATCTGCCTTCGTTTACATGTGAGACGCCATTTAAGATTTTGGGACATTGGTGAAAAACGACAGAGTTAGAATTTGGGACGTTTTGGGCTGTAGCTTCAAAACGAACTATCGGATTGGTAAACGGATGCCAGATTTGGAATCAACTTGATGTTATTGTCCAATGAGGATCATCATCCAATGAGAATCAAGCATTTCTTTATAAATAGCGAGCCTTCCACAGTGAGAATCATTCCATCGTTGAATCACACGAGTGACGGACGCACATTTTCTCTCTCTAGTTCCCTGTTCTATTATCCAACTAAAATGGTAAGTCGCTACTTCCCTCCCTCTCCTCCCTTGAACGTAAACTTAATACAATCTTTTTTCATTTTCAGGCATCTACTCCATCTGCTGCACTAGTAGGACAAAATGGCGGTCAAACGTTACAAGGTTCGCTACGGTCAGATCATCTACAACTGAGGCCAGTGGAAGAAACATCCAAGGTACATAATCCTACACCGCTACAGCGTAAATTTAAACAAGCCTTGCGTTATGATGATCATAGCGTAGTACTCCAAACGGGAATGCTCCCTTCCACGGATGTCAAGATAATGCACAATCAGTATGGGGACTACATACTGATCCCCGTGAGTCCGTACATTCGCCACCAACTTGATATTATTGAGGAGTACGTGACATTAAATATGGACATTCCTACTCCTCTTGCTCAAGAGTGGAAGGCGAGAGATGACAAGGATACTCCCTATAGAAAGATTTGGGATGGTAATCACATTTGCCTACCGGTATCACATTGGTGTACTTACTATAAGAAGGAGGGAGATCATTCAATACCCATCAGATGTGATGAGCTCGGAGAAGGTACTTGGGATATCCTTTTCAAAGTGAATGGGCTATATTATGGTCGACACAAGGATAATAAAATAGCCTCTCTCTCCATGCATATGGAATCCATCCTATATATTCCGAAACCACCCAACGTGGACGACATAATTGATCAAATCCTTAACAGCAGTGGTACGAAGCGCAAGTCGGAGAAGAATGCTACATCAAAACGCAAATCAAAGAAGGAGAATTGCTAGTCCTTTCCTAACTCTACCCTATGACAATTCGCTTATGTGCTTTGAGTGTCGTAGACGTGGTCTTATTAGATACATTTTACTTCTTCGTTGCCATCATATCATTTGTGTATTTTGTCGTGAAAAGCATCGATGTAATTCTTCATTTTGTAATATGTTATAGAACGTTTCCTTAGATGTGTAAATTTCCGTTTTAGGCTTCTATCATCATTTTTATGGATTGTGAGGGTGAACCTGTACAGGAGCTCAGTGCTATTGCTATGAACAATTGGACATATCAGATTGTTAGTGTCTATCATCAACATGCCAACTGCGATCCCAATGTTGATCAATGGGCGAGAAAACACATTCATGGACTTAATCTGAAATATTTGCAAGACTATGGCTTTTCTTGTGAGAGTGCTCTTCTTATTGACTTTAAACGATGGTTAGCTGCTTTCAATGTTATACGCATCTTTTGTAATAATCCTGGTAAGGAGAGGAAAGTATTTCCCAATCTAATCATTGATGATATTTTGCTCCCACCTTGGGATAGTAGAGTGAATCAACATTATCATGAAGTCACAAAACGTTTTAAGGATTTGTGTGTTCCTATTTTGTCTGTTCGTTGTAGTAGCTACGTTCATAACCAATGCTTCTTTCCTCCTTACCTCAACACTGCCAAAGTCCTGTATGGTTATCATTGCTCGCTGTATGATAGTTACCAGCTGTATCTATTTTATCTCTTTCAAACCATTGATTTATAATGCATGCTTGTTACCATTATTCAATAAATGTTACTATGAGAAGAGTTGTTGTTTTCATGCAATGGATGGGTTAGATAAAGGGCGATCATGTCTTTCTCAAACGACTGCGGAACATTACGTTTTCATAGGCAAAGTTTAAAAGGAGCTGTTCAAGATTATGTGATAAAATTTCATAAAGATGAGACCGACATCGAAGCAGTGGTCGATGATGCTAGCACTCTATTTCTAGAGTTAATGAATACATTCTCTGATAGCATTATCATGGCGCGATTAGTTGCGAAAATTAAGTTTAGTCATTTTGGAAAGGAAGAGGTGGAAAGTCGCTCTTTCCATTTTGCTTCTTATTCAATGGAAGTGGTAGATCACCCCCAAGAATTTTTTAAAAGACATATGATAAAAATTGCTGAACGTCTTAACGCATTTAACCATCATGGTAGCAGTCTAGTGATTGAAGCGATTTCAGATATTCACATTCAACTTTCCATAAAGAAAAATTGAAAATGCAGTGGTACTTGATTGTAGCACAACTGGTTTTCGAGCTATGTCTGCTCACTCTCGAAGTATATTCCTTCTGTACATGCGTCTATTATTTAGAAAAGGCTAGCAAATTCATATCTTCAAAAAGACTTGCTATAGACATCAGTAACGGTGAAACTATGTGTTGCGATGTATGTAAGCGAAAGGATGGAAATGAAAAGCGCATCTTCAAGAGATGTAAGCATGCTTTTTGTCAACGCTGTTTCATACGTAATTGCATTCAACTTTGCCAATGTAACCACTGTGACATTGCTCATTTCGAGTGTCACTTATGTCGCAATAGTTAGTACCTATGCAAATGTGGTAAAGATAGGTTTTAGCAAAGACTAACACGGAAAATGGCGAAACGTAAAATGACGAAACGTAAAAGTCAAAAGTTTTCTTCAGCCATTCAAGCTCTCCGACGAATGAAAGCAAATCAGCGATACAATGCTATACGACATGCTAACGATAAATTCATTTGTGAAATTATTTCTCATGTGAGGAAGTTGAGGACGAAGAAATTAGCGCCAAAACAACGAAAGTTACTTAAGCGATATGCTACGAAATTGCGTTTCATCTCCAATCCTAAAGTCGCCCTTCAAAGAAAGAGGAAAACTCTAACACAAAAGGGCGGTTTCCTTTCAGCAATACTTCCAATGATAGCTCCTGCCGTGGGCAACCTATTGGGAAATATCTTTGGCTCTAAGCGTTAATTATGCAAATGTTGAGTCTCAAAGTAATAAAATGGATTTCAGACTTCAATGTGATAAAGTTCTGACTGTATCAGGTCCATCTCATGCAGGTAAAACTGTTTTCACGCTGAATTTATTGGATAAAAGAAGGGAGTTGTTTAAGGAACCTATCAATCGAGTGATTTGGTGTTATGGTATTTATCAACCGTCGCTGTTTCAGGAATTGCAAAGTCGCAACTTTATTCGACATGAAGGAATTATTCCAGTGGATAAACTTCAGTCTAATGATGTTGTTGTATTGGATGATTTATTAAAAGAAAGTAAGAATTCAAAAGATGTTACAGATATGTTCACTCGCGCAGCACACCATAAAAGGTGTTTTATCATCTATATTACACAAAATTTGTTTCCTGATGGAAAAGAAGCTCGTACACGAAACCTGAATACACACTATTATGCTATTTTCAAGAATCCGCGAGATAAAAGTCAATTTGAAATTTTAGCGCGACAAGTTGCACCCAGAGGATCAAAAGCCTTAATTGAAATTTTTCAAGCAGCTACTGAAAAACCATACGGTTACTTATTCATTGACTTTACGCAAGAGTGTCCGGAAGAATTTAGATTTCGAAGTGATATTTTGAAAACTCCCATGATTATCTACAAACTATGAGTTCTTATTCTCGCATGATTGTTATTCCTCAGGATGAATATGTACAATTGACTGCCATGCAGCAAGTAAAGCAACCTCTTGCAAATCAAATGTATAGGAAAGAAATAGATTATCAGCAAAATGTTCACATCAAAGATCCACATCGTGCTGTATTATTACAATCGGAAACTGTTGAGCAATTGAAAAACTTGAAGAATAAGATGCGTGACTCTGTATCGACTGCTACACCTTTAGCATCTCGCGCACATGCCATATCTCTTTTCAACAGTATTGAACCCCATCTCAATGTAAATGATAGAGGAGAAATCATTACAGATGAAAATAAAGTGATTGATGCTTCACGTTATGAAGACTTGATTCAGTATGCGACACGTAGAAAGCGCCGTCAGGGCTATGTTCCACCTGGTTGGTCATACTTTCTTAAACTATTGAAAAAGCATAATGTGCCAAAATTTGCTTTAAATAATGAGACATTGAAAGAACTTGATTCAACAGTGGCTACTACTCCAATGCTTCAGGCGATGAAAATGCCAACAAATTGGTTTAAGACGTCACCTGCTACATCCCCTCCCACACTCACTAAGCAAACAAGGGGAAGAACTCGACGTAGATCTGTATCGCCACTAAAACTGGTAAAAGGAAAACGTAAAACAGCTCCTCCTAGGAAATACATGTTCTCAGACTATTAATATGAAGCAGATGTGTTGCTTGCCATGTAATGAGCCGCCAGAGGTGAATGTCGTTGTCACTTGCACTTGCTGCGCCAGCTCTCATAATGAAACCCCTAAGCAATGTGAACACGATCGCAAAACCGCTAAATGCTGCAGTTGTTGTAAATGTAGAAAGGCAAGAAAGAAAAAAGATGAGAAGGAGGAAAAAGAGTCAGCCGTCATCGACTGAACGTTTGAAGTCAATCTATTATGATGTAAAACATCCGGCAGGATTTGCATCTATCAAGAAATTATCAAAAGCGAGTGGTCTTCCACAATCACAAGTGAAACGATGGTTAAAGGGTCAGGCTACCTATACACTCCACAAACAAGCGAAAAAGAAGTACCGCACCCGCCATTATATTGTTCATGACATCGATGAACAGTGGCAAGCAGATTTGTGCGATGTTGCCTCCATTTCAAAACATAACTCGGGCAATAATTTTATTTTAACCGTCATTGATATTTTCTCGCGTTATGCGTGGGCTCAACCTTTAAAAACTAAAGAAGGGAAAGGAGTAGCAAAAGCATTCCAAACAATTTTTCGAGAAGGTCGCATTCCAAAAAGAATTCAGAGTGATCAAGGAAAAGAGTTTGAAAATCAGCATGTGACAAGATTATTTGAGAGGCATGACATTGAGTTGTTTAGTGTAAAGAGCGCTTATAAAGCTGCACTCGTTGAACGTTTTAATCGCACATTAAAAAATCGTTTGTGGCGACATTTTACTGCCAACTTGACACAAAATTGGACAAAGGTTCTACAAGATACACTCCATGCCTACAATCACTCTATCCATCGTTCTATTGGACTCAGACCAGTAGATGTAAATGCTGACAATGTAGATAAAGTGCGCGAATCATTCCAACGTAAACGCACTCATGTGAAAAGTGATGTGAAAATTGGCGATAAAGTTCGTATCTCAAAAGTGAAAAGTGTTTTTGCTAAAGGGTACCTCCCGAATTGGACAGAGGAGGTATTTACAGTATCAAGGATTAATCAAAAAGACTCTCCGACCACCTACAAGTTGAAAGATTACGATAATGAAGAAATTGAGGGTAGCTTTTACCGCGATGAGATTGAGGTAGTCACTGAAAGTGAAACATATTTGGTAGAGAAAATCATTCGATGTAAAAAACGGCAAGGTGAAGAATGGTGTCTTGTTAAATGGACTGGTTATCCTTCAAGTATGAACTCTTGGATGCGTCGTGCCGACATCTTTCATCTAAGTGATCGACAGTGATTCATGCAAAGTTGTAACTAACAATGTTTAGGGTTTGAGCTATGAATCCAACTGCCTCATTTTATTCACGACCCTCCTACGTAAGTGGTGGAGGACAAATTTACATCGGTGCTCGCCGCCAACGTGGAGGTAGCATACTTGGTGCACTGAAATCTGTTGTAGCACCTCTCATATCCAATGTCGGTAGATCTTTAAAACGAAATGTTTTAAGTAATGCCGTTGGCTTTGCTGGTGATGTTGCTAGTGATCTTTCCAGAGGTAGAAGTTTTAAGAGCAGTTTGTTGAATCGTGGGAAGGAACGCGGTTTAAAAACATTGAAGCAGACCATTGCTGGTGTTACTCAAGGAAAGAAATCACCTAAACGAATGAGAAAAGGAAGGAGGAAACATCGCGGAGCTGGTAAGGTGCGATCTTCAGTCAAAAGGCATTCACGCAAACGTCGCAGAGGCTCTAATCATTCATCAGGCGCTAAACGACGACGCTGCTATAACTTCTAATCATGGAGTGTAAAACTTCCGGTTTTTGTTTGTTCGATCAACAAGCCATACAGACAGATATTCTTAGTTCAAGTATTGTAGATTATCATCCTCGAACAGCTGAGAATGCTGGCCCCATTGAATTTGTTATTCCTGGTGGTAGTGATGACTACATAGATTTGAGTTATGCGATGCTTGATTTGAGGTTTAGAATTCAGCAAGCAGATGGAACTGCTATTGACGATGCACATAAAGTTGGACTGAACAATTTACCATTGACTACATTACTTCGCGATGTTTCTCTAACGATTGGAGAGCAGCAGGTGGAAGGTGGTCAAAGCGATTATCCCTATAAATCATATTTCAATCATGTATCACAGTTTCATCCAGCAGCACAAAAAAGTCATATGGAAGCCATGGGATGGTACAGAGATGAAGCAGGAAAATTTGATGTTGAAACAAACAGTGGCTTTGTAAAGCGATCTGCTATGATTAAAGATAGTAGAGTATGTCAGCTATATGGTCCGCTGAATTTAGACTTCTTTAGACAGTCAAAGTTTTTACTCTGTAATACCAGCATGCGACTCAAGCTGACATTGAATAAGCCTGAATTTGCGCTGAATGCATTTGCTAAAGTTGACAATTTTAGAATTCATGTGGAAGATATTGCACTTTACATTCGTCGAGTAGTACCGAATCCAAGTGTCATTAGAGGGCATGCTGAAGGTCTTAACCGCCAAAATGCCATTTACCCCGTTCAGCATACAAAGCTTCTCACCTTTACAATTCCGAAAGATCAAAAGAGTTTCATGAAAGATGGCCTCTTTCCATCGGAAGCACCGAAGCTCCTCATGGTGGCAATGGTTGAAAATGATGCATTTAATGGTAATATAAAGAAGAATCCTTTCAATTTTAAACACAATCAGTTAAGTGAAATTGCTTTACGTGTTAATGGTGTGAGTCATCCTGGTCCACCCTACAAACCAGATTTTGCTTCGGATCAATTTATGCGCAGTTATGTTGATTTTATGGATGTCTTTGGCTTTTACAATACGGATGATACCAACGGACTGACTATGAAAGAATTTAAGAGTGGATATACTATTTATGCATTTGATTTGACTGCTGACAGCGATATTAGTGCACCCTATCGTCAAGCGAACGTGCCTCATAATATTCGTTTGGATTTGACGTTCAAAAGAACACTACCTGAGACGATCAATGTATTAATTTATGCAGTCTTCGATTCAAATATTGAAATTACAAAGTATCGTGACGTGATTCTTCAGTATAATCGTTAATGAGTTGGTTGACTGCTGACGATATTAAGACTAAAGTGCAGCGTAATGCAGACGAAGCGACGTTGAAAGCTTTCGATAATGTCTATTCACTCGATACCTTACCACCTGCAGTAAATCACTATCCCATCTTTATTGTGCTAAACACTCATTCACAGAATTTAGGCGGTGAGCATTGGAAAGCGATCTTTATTGGAGAAGACCGACGTGGTGAACTATTTGACTCTCTTGCTCAACCTCCAAATATACCAACACAGCAGTGGTTGAGAAAACATACGCGTCAATATCAGCGAAATGAACGCATACTACAACATCCACTTTCATCAACGTGTGGTGCTTTTGTACTGTACTTCATCTTAAAACGTTTACATGTATCTCGATTTGCATCTGTTATTCAAAACTTTTCATGTAATCCATCCTCTAATGAAAAAATGATTTGTAAGTTCTATCATGATTTGAAATAAAAACATCATGTTGGAAAAATTGTTTTTTATTTTACAATCCGCTGGGTACGTACATACTCAATGAGATAGTCTAGGATCATATTTGCTTGTTCATGAGATTTTAGTCCAGTAATGATCACTTTACTATTATGAAAGATTGCCACATGCACAGGCAACCAACAACTAATGAGAGCTGCAGGAAAAAGTTCGGGTTCATAACACAAACTGTAACTGCTGGTACGAATCTTCAAAAATGATAGACTGTCACTCAATTGAGTAGAGATCACCATATTGTCCACAGTCAGATTCGACATCACACACCTCTCCCTCTTCCATATCCGACGTAGTAGTCTCTGTAGCTCTAAGCGCATTGACTGCGCCGATGAATGAGAAAGGGCGCCGAGAATCTGTACAGTCCCATTTGGGAAGAGTTGAAGATTCCGTGAATTGTTCATCTTCACCACTAACATTTGAGGACGGCCCGGGTAATACTTGCTGTTTGGAAGCTGTTGGCGTAATGTTGTGAGATCGATTTTGGTGTAGAGTCTGAAGCGACGGAGAATGTTGACGATGGTGTAGCGATGGCGCTTCATGATGAAAGAATGAGTAAATTGAGCGATGTACCTTCCTTTTATACTTTTCCCAACTACCTTGATGAAATGTAAAGTTAGTATGAAGTTGGGAATGATAGAGTTGAATTCGCCGATTGTTGACGCGCAGCCAGATGCGATTTCCAATACGTGAATGTCTTTTCATATAGAAGTATTTCAAGTCCTTCATGATATGATGTAGAGATTGAAAATGACGATAAGATAAAACAAACTCTCTTCTCACATTTCCAGTTGAATCTTTGAAATAGACGTTTCGATCATGATCCGTTTCAATACGTTGTAGGGAATCTAATTTCCAACTCATGGTGCGTGGTAATCATATCTGATTAAGATTTGCATAGTAGGGCGATGAACTCACGACGAATAAATGTCATGATGGAGCGATGTATGTATCTTCTATACTTCTCCCAATTGTATTTGCGAAATGAGAAACAGTTTGCGGAATGAGAATGGTAGATTTGAATTTCATTTCTGTAATGTTGAAGCCAAACTTGATCACCCAAGGAGATGAATCTTAATGTTTCAAAATATTCCAAATCCCTCATGATATCATTGAGGTTGACAAATTGTCGCCATGTTAATGTAATTCCTCTTGATGTATGACCATGAGAATTTTTGAAATGTACGTTTCCATCACGATCAACTCTGATATATTGTAGAGAGTCCAAAATCCAAGTCTTCATGATGTTATGCAAAGTTGCAGATTAGCAATATAAAAATGTCGTTTTATCATATTTTGCTTAGCAATGCGGCTACAAAGAGATTTACTAGTAATCGAGCCGCACTCTTTTCTACTCCCATTGATCATGCACAACAGCTAAATGGGAATTGGGAAGTGGGTGTCACTCAACTTGTTTATAGCAACTGTGTCTATACTTTTGATCATGAGGTGATGACTATTAATATGAGACGTACAGCTGCTTACCAATGTGAAAAGGGCTGCCGAGTATACATTCCACAGTGGCCAAAGAAAGATCTCTTATCATGTAAAAAGTTTATATATGATTTCTTGAATAAAGCGTGTAAACATATTGCCCAATTTACTCCACACAATGATGATTATACTTATATACATCATGTAGTTGAGAAAGATTGGATTGTTGGTTTAAGTCCAAGTTTAAGAAATGATTTAGGCTACCTCGCTAGCGCCTTAACAACCTATGATAATTTTAACGTTAATTACCACATAAGTGCTCATAAACAGTTAATATATCGAGAGGAAGCTTATTATGTAGATCTTATTCCAAAAAATGAGAAGACGTTGGTGAAGAAGATTGTGATTAAGCCAAGAAAGACAAACATGACTCCTGAAACATTATTGAAGAAATTTAATTATCTCCTTCGAGTTGATGGTAAACAAGTGGCAACATTGACTTATATTAAATCATCTAATCATATTGCAATAAGTAAATTAAATGATGATGATCTAGTATTAGTTTGTTCAAAAGATTTTCATCAGTTCTTGCGACATCATTCTGCAGCTGTTCATGGAAAATTTAATATGCAACATTTACCATGTGAAAGGTCAAATCAATTTGATACAGAATGGACCGTATCTTTATACAGAAAGTGTGTAGAGCCTTTTGGTGGTTTCTTACATGAAACAAGAGTGTTGATGCCTCGCATTATTACTTCAGTTAAATTGGTTGTAGATTATTTAAATGAAGTGATTAATGACCAACATATTTCATTTTCTGAAAAAGAAGGTACTTTGTCTCTCACTATAAGTGGAAAAGGTATTGAACTAATTATGGATAAAACTCTAATGGACATTTTGGGTTTTGACCAAAATATCTTTAAAAGTGGTACTGTAACCAAAGCTAGCGCAGACATGTCGCTATCGCGTCGTATTAACTATTTTCAGATATATTCCAATATTGGTGAAGATGTACGTGTGGGAGATGTTGAAGCTCCATTGCTAGCAATGATACCATACCAGCCAAAGAGCTGCAGTATTTTATCTGAGCATACTTTCAAGAAAGTGCATTATACAAAGCTGAAATCAAACTACATCCCACAAATTGATATTGCCATTTATGATGATGCTGGTGCGTTGATTCCTTTTCATAAAGATGCTGTGACAAGTATTACACTCCATTTCCGAATGAAGAGTTAATGCAAACGTATGCTAATATATTTTTCCAATGTGAATAATATGGAAAGTGAAAATAAGGACTCGTTTCTAATCTACTTGCCCAGTAATGCTTCTATGAATAAATTTCCCAAAAATAAACCATCAGACTATCGAGTAGAATTAAATCGGCCACTGCATTTAGAAGGTGAATGGGAGGTTGGCGTTTCTAGTATTTGCTATGATAGCAATATTCAGAATGTGAATGATTTGGAAGAAATGATATTGACTCCTCGCACCCATGATGGAATAACGATGAATAATGCATTCCAGTTCCCATACAATTTAACATCAGATGGAAAGTGGAACTATGAATGGATTCAGATAAAATCAGATTCTTATGAGCCATTTGGGAATGAGAAAATTATTAAGGCATTCAACAGTGGTAATACTTCCATCATGAAGAATAAAAATCAGAAAGCTTATGAGTTTACTATCTATCATTGGAGTGGGAGACAGTTCCTCCGCTTTCATTCTTTTACTAAAGGTCTTACGCTGAGGTTGGATAGTGAATTCTATCCGCATCTCGGTTTTGGTCATGGACTACATCTAACGTCAATTGCTACTGCAAATGTTAAAAAAGTTTATTCAACTCGAATCAACAAATTTCATTATAGATTTAAAATATTTGATGAAGATGTTGTAGAATGCGAAGAACGCATCATTTTGAAAAAGCGTGGTGTTCAACCTTTATCACTTATTGAGTTAGTAAAACGATGGAATGAGACTGTGGGTAAGAAGTATGGAGAGAAAATTATGGCGGACAAAAATAAGTTGGTTATTCAGAAATATAATGACAAACTTACAGTTTATTTCTCTCCAACCTTGCGTCATTTTGTAAGACATTATACACCTATTATTGGAAGCGGTGTGGTGTATGCTTCTCATGAATATCACACTAAAGCTGATTCAGTTAATGATGAATGGTGGGTGGACATCTATGGCGATCGCATCAAGAAAATTTACCAGTCTTATGAAGAATCTAAAGTTGCTATCAATATAATGCCGCGTCTATATCATACAGTTGAAAGCTTCATTCATGTAGTAAATCCTTATATACAACAGAAGTTGAAGCATGTGATGAAAAGTAAATATGATGTAAAGACACACCACATTTCGTTTTCAATTGAAAATCAACGCGTTGTTCTGAAACTGGGTGATGACATTCAATGTCAATTGAGTAAAAATTTGAAAAAACTCTTTGGCTTTTCAATGCTACAAACTGTGTTTGCTGCTGCGCATACGATTGGTATAGAAACACCAATGACACTTGATAAACATGAACAACACCTTTACATTCAAAGTGATTTGATTTTACCTATTTCTGTTGGCGAGAAAAAAGAATACATTTTACGCGATTTCATTCATGATAAAGACGCTTCATATGGAATAGTCGAGAAGATGTTTGAATCTATTTTCTATCATCCCGTCGTCAAACAAACTATACCCTCTATTGCTATCAAAATTACCAATGGTTTACAAGAGTGTATCCATGTGAAAGATACTAAATCCCTCGTAACTTTAGTGTTTCGGAAAACAAAGTGAAGTCATTGTGATATGTTTATTGAAATAAAAATATGTATATGAAAAAGTCTTTTCACAGATATAGGGGGAATGGGCTGACTGTAGGCATATATTCACAAGGAAGAAACGATCTCATGCGATACATAAAACAACCATGTATATCTACAAAAAGCAACATCAAAATACTGAGTTAAAGTTGATTATGTCAATACATCTCCTGAATGTGGTAGCGTGAGTTTTATTCTTTTGGGTGGAGGTATGTTTGTGTCAGGATGTCCATGTGGAAGAGATGTGTTATGTCCTATCCAACACCTCTTATCCTCCCATGCTGAAAGTGCTCGTTTCTTGAACGTGTACGTTTTCACAGTATGAACTTGAGATTTTAAGATTGTCATATTGACAAACGTTATAGTTTTATTTTTATAGGCCTTCTTATAGGACCGATGTTTCATTTTATGAACAATGGATTTTGATATACCTTTAGCACGCTTAATACTATCTGCACATTCTTTTAGTTTCATGGAATACATTTTAGGACGGAGGAGAATCATTTCATCTATTTCCTTTCCTGCTGTTTCATCCTTAAAACAACCAAGTTTGGCTTTATTCTGTATGGAATAGAGTGGATGAGTGGGATTGTAGTTAGATGTATCGAAATATTTTTCTAATGACTTACCTACTTCATTAAAATTTAAATCTTTTTGAGTGGTAATTCCTAAAAAGAAACTATCTGTATCACCACCCAGCAAGCGAACCTCTTTTACGAGAGGGCATGGTTTTAATATTTTGTAGAAGAGTTGATACATTTCAAGCTTGGAATAATCTAAAACGGCTTGCCCAATATAGATGGGTTTGCACAACTCAACTTCTGATTTAATCATTTTAACACCTACAAGATCCTCATCGATGATGTCTCTATCAATGAAAAGAGGTGATGAGGTCAATTTGTGATATTTTTGTTCATCAACGACTAGTTTGTAATTCATACGTTTTCTAACATCCTCCATGGTCTTTCCGAATAGACTATTATTCTTATATTTATAAAAATCCTTTTCAAAATTATTTTGGGCGAGTGCACGTTTTTGACTGTTACTATCTATGTAGGGTTTGAGGAAGGCTTTCTGTCTAAATTTGATAATGCGGTGAACTGACTTTAGAAGCATGCCCATTTCTAAATAGAATTTTAATATGCAGAAGTGTACGAGATAATTTTTCTTATCATATTGGGTGAGTAAAAGTTTGCGGCATGGTTTGTACCTTGGCTGTCCACACTCTGTTAAGTTATTATGAAATTGTGACATGAATGGTGAAAACATATCTTCAGTCACTTCGCCAGATTCAGGTGCGAGTGGGAAATCAGCAGTTTTATTTTTAATACTATTTGGATAAATCAAATCCACTTCAAAATAATATCCCCAATCACCTTCATCTGGAATATTCAGTATGTTTGAAGGGTTGGAGTAATACTCAAGCTCATTTTGATTTAACCAACTAAACTCGGAATGAGGTAGTGGTTTAGACAGTGAACTACCATATAAATTATTTTGGTCATAGTACTTTAGGTGGATATGATCATCACCTACTGTTTCAGATTTTATATGATGTTTATTTACAAATGTGAGACCACCGCGTATTCCGCGCTCAAATATATTATACATCTCCGGGTCTTGTAAGAGATGAATGGTCTCACCAGTCATTTTAAAGGCTGATTTAAAGGACATGGCTGGTAGACTGACAAAGTGGATAGGATCTAATTTGTCTTCTTCTAATGCCACTCGTCGAAACTCCTGAAAGACATCAGCCAGCAAAATGACATCTAATTCTAAGTAAGCGATCATATAATCGCCAAACGTTTTACAATTAAATTTTAACCATGCCTCTTGAGCATATTCATAGTCCTCTACTGGACAATCTTCACCCGTCAAATCGTTTTTGAATTTGTCAATGGAAGGAAGGGTTGTTTCATTTAGTTTAGACATTGAGCTAAAATACGCATAAGGAAAGACTCCTTTGCGAGTGATTATTTCATCCGTTAAGTTTGGATAGTGTTTCTTCAAAGTTTGACTATGGGGAAGAAACTTGAGATTACGAACGAGAGAAGCTAGTGACGCTGACATGAATTGAAATGAATCTAAAAATTTTATTTCGAAGAAGACTGTCTTATTTTCTTTAGTTTTATCTACTGGTACTTTTGCTGTCATTGCCATGAATTTTTCTCTCGTTTGTGCTATTACATTAAACTGCCACGATTTCATCTGGCTCAACCCTCCTTTTATGAGCATATGACTGTCATAGCCCTTAAAGTTATGAAAAATGACGGGTAGTACACGACGTCTCAACCTAAGTGAAAAGTTACATTTGGAGCAGAGTGCGTTTCTAAATTTACCAGTGATGTGATCATGATCACGCACTTTCTTAATTTTATCGTCATCAAACGTTTTATGACATTTAGGACAGGATGTGCAACTTTCAAATTTTTGTTTGTCTTCATCTGACATATGTAGTGACTTACGCTGCAATTGGGAATCATATGATTGTTGAAATTTTGCAGCTTTATCGAGAAATTCTAGAAATTTTGAAATGCAATCTTCACCTTGCCAAGTATGCATTTTGTTTTGTCTATTCCTAAAGTGGTCATGCCATACTTCATAGCAGGATATGGCTGCTGGCTTGTGGATGATATCATCAATGTAGCATTCTATGTCTGCGTAAATGACACGCAGGGGACTTAATTCGTCACCATTATCCCTATGTGAAAATATTTTATCTTTGGGCATGCGTTCCATTTGTAATTTACCTCGCTTGCACCATTCATAGTGAGTTTCAAATTTATCTTTACTCCAAAATGAGCGGATGCAGCGGTCGCATACAAAATGTTCACCTCTTTTAGAGTGCCCCAAGTGAGTGTACAAGCGAGAGATTTTGGGAATACCACAGTAGTGCCATTCCTCGCTATCATCTTGTTTTACTAATAAGAGGTTGACTACACGTTCATAACAAGTTGAACGTGAATTATAGCGGGCACCCTTCAACCCCTTCTCCCACACGTGAACGACAATTTTAATCTTATTATGTTTTTCGAACGTTTCTACATCTTTGATTTTCATGTTGTTACTATCACAACCTTCAAAGTCTAGTTCATCCTCCCACTGTCTATAGCTATAGGTGCGATCTCGATGCGCGTTGATATCATTATAGTGAAGGATGGATAGGACTGCATATTTGAAACACTGTGATTTACAATCAACATTGATGACAGCTTTCTTATTATACAACGTTTTTGGAAGTTTAAATGTGCCTCGAGCTGCATGACTTTCTAATAGGGAAATTTTGAATATGGCTGAGTCCACACCATCAAAAATGAGAGCGCTGTCGCGTTGATTGAATTTATCTACATTTGATTTTAAACATTGAATGTGAAAATTTAGCCAAGACTCGCAGTCTACAACTTCGGTTGCGGAAGAGGAAGGAATATGAAACTGTATTCTCTCCGTCACTTGACCCGTTTGAAAATCTATTTTAATATATTTTAGTTTAAGGTAGATGAGCGCCTTCATTCTAAAATTGTCTAAATTATTGAAGAGCGCTTCGATAATGTTAGAATTTTGAAGGAGCCACTCAGGAAAATCTACAATTTGAGTATTGGACTCCATGCAGTAGTCGCGTACTAAATTATTATGTGAAACATTAATGAGGGAGATGGTAGAGGTACCGTTGGTGTAGTGATCATTTGCATGCGTGTGTTGAAGTCTGTGCGAAGATCGCTGAAAGTGACTATCAAAAGAAAGAGGGCACAAATCGCAAGGAAAGGAGATGTCATCGTCAGAATCAACTTCACCTCCGGAGATTGACGCCGCTTTGCGTTGACACACACGTTGTTTGATGTGTCGAAGGAGACTGTGCTTCCTTGTAAACATATGTCCGCAGTCGGCACATTCCCACTCGTTGCCTTGCCGCGAGAGTCCTGAGCTGGAACTCACATCACCTGAAAGAGAAATCATTCTTTCATCTCTGTTCAAGCCTCAGTGTAGTGTTACAACCTACCTTGACTCAATAACTCTAAACTTTCCTCGAGAAGAGAGGGCGTTGGTGATGAAGTTGATGCCTGAAATTGAGGAAGATGCTATTAGTCACACGTTTGAGGGAGATGAGAGGAAATTTTCAACTTACCATTTCAACGAAATCAAGTTTAAGGTTGATACTTCTACAAGATAGAGACTTCACTCAAATAATAGTCAAAGAGAGAGATCGTGCGTTCGTCACTTGTATGATTCACAGATTAAATGAAATGACCTGAATGTCACTTTGCTTATATACTTTCATCCTCTTCATTCATTGGATGTTCATTCTGATTGGCTGCTTGTGTATACTTAAGAATTAGAAAAATGTTAAAGTTATCATTATTCAAAGTCAGCATTTCAAAGACAACATGACAAGTCCTCCAACAACACCAAATACCGCATTGGAGTTCTCCTCTCCATATACATCAGCAAAGGTGCTCGTTACACCAAATGCACCAAGAAAGGCGAAGGTGGAGAAGACATACAATCTCGACAATATACGAAAGTTATCATTATCGGAGGAGGATGAAGAGGAGTTGCCCGACCTAACAGGCATACGGTGGAAATATTTACAATATGATGCCGAAGGGGTGATGGAGATGACCAGCAAGTCGCACTTGCATCAAATATGGGAGTGGTACACCCCTAACTCCCAACCGCGAACCGTGGCGGAGTGGGCGTACATTGAGAAAGTGAGGGACGCTGCAGAAGAACGTTTAAAGCAGCTCAACTGTTTTTGTAATCTATGTGAAGCCAGACTCTGGGACGATATTGACGATGAAGACCTTTTGAAATACATGCCATAATAAATGTTTATTTCGTATTATCTTTGCTTTCATACTGACTTACTTGAATGGGGTTTTAGTGAATAATTTAACCATGTATACTTTTTCATTTGGAAATAGTAGCACGCTTAGTTTAACTTGTAAATCTTATAACATTTCATATGGACGATGATGGTAGATAAAATAGTGTCAAATAAATTAAGATAGCTTACACTTCTGATACAGGGATAGCAATCGACTGCGATCCATGTGTAAAGAGCTTGTTAGACTACGGATGGGCTTAAGTGGATGATTTAACCATGTATACTTTTTCATTTGGAAATAGTAGCACGCTTAGTTTAACTTGTAAATCTTATAACATTTCATATGGACGATGATGGTAGATGAAATAGTGTCAAATAAATTAAGATAGCTTACACTTCTGATACAGGGATAGCAATCGACTGCGATCCATGTGTAAAGAGCTTGTTAGACTACGGATGGGCTTAAGTGGATGATTTAACCATGTATACTTTTTCATTTGGAAATAGTAGCACACTTAGTTTAACTTGCAATTCTTATAACATTTCATATGGATGATAATGGTAGATGAAATAGTGTCAAATAAAATTAAGATAGCTTACACTTCTGATACAGGGATAGCAATCGACTGCGATCCATGTGTAAAGAGCTTGTTAGACTACGGAAGAGAGAAGTGTGTTATGTTGCGTGTGGCGCGTGAGTGTCCTCCCATTTCATTCCATTCATCAATTCATCTCATTGATAGAGACAGGTAGAACTCATGGTTCTCATAACGTATGCAATGGAAAGTTTTAGGCAACCTTCGACAGTTGGCTAAATGTCGCCCTGGCGCGAATGCATACTACGTTGAGACAGAGGCAATCACTTGCAAACATGACGCAGAGAGGTTTAACAAGATTGACCATTGCCGAATGTCCCTTGCGGTATGCATAGCTACGGGTTTCACCGCCGCCCTTTACAGGAACGCCCGTCGAAAGGAAGTATTACACCGAACTTCATTTGCAACGTTCAAGTTGACTGATAGCAGATTCAACTTAATGATAGTATTCGCCAGTCCGAAGACTGCCCAGGGCAAACCGCGAGGAGGTTCTATCATGTCTTGCCCCATGGTGGCCCTTAAGAGAGCCGATGGTTCGTTCTCGGTGTCAATGGTGTCAATTAAGTTGACTATTGGCTTGAATAGTCAATAGGTATGACAGCTAGGTTGTCATAGACCCTATACCGCCGAGGTCGTACTGGTGCATCTGGCACCTTTCGGATGCGGGTGGTTTTAGGAGTCCACACCCCATCCGTCCAAATGATCTTCTTGATCTTCCCCTTCTTCTCATCCTCTTCATCCCACTCGTCGAGGATGATGAAGTTGGGAATGCCGTTGTCTTCATCGGTGAAGACGGGAATGTTGTCGGCAGATGTCGCTTCCATCGTGACTTCAAATTGAATGAGAAGCGCTACAATCTTCTGGCTTATATAGGGTTTTCAACAATGAATTGCTCAACAGCGAATCAGAATGCTTCAGGGATAGCAATCGACTGCATAATGTTCAAGTTGACTGATAGCAGATTCAACTTAATGATAGTATTCGCCAGTCCGAAGACTGCCCAGAGCAAACCGCGAGGAGGTTCTATCATGTCTTGCCCCATGGTGGCCCTTAAGAGAGCCGATGGTTCGTTCTCGGGAGTCGTCATCCTACAGCCTACCAATTCTGCTGAGAGAGTCAAAGACTCTCTCTTTGGTAGCACTGTCGACTTCCACACTAACTGGCATGTGAGTATAGAGTGGAATGTAGCGCCATTCCGTTGGATTGGCAGCAGTTGCTGTCATCGGATTGCCAATCCGAGCAAGATTATTAAAAACTCTGTCTTGCTCCTCTAGCCTGACGAACTCCTCAAATAAATTTCGCGGCCTTAACTGCGGTCCGCGAGGAGAGCTGACTTGACTGTTCGGCGTCTGCATGATTGAAATGAAATGAAATGAGAGGCAGTGGTTTATATACCCCTCTAACGCGACGCAACGTTCAAGTTGACTGATAGCAGATTCAACTTAATGATAGTATTCGCCAGTCCGAAGACTGCCCAGGGCAAACCGCGTGGAGGTTCTATCATGTCTTGCCCCTAGGTGGCCCTTAAGAGAGCCGATGGTTCGTTCTCGGGAGTAAATTGATGGGGTGGTGAAGGCGGGCAAAGATCTGCAATGAAAATGATATGTATTAGAATAGGATATACTATCTTATTTGCTTTTCACTTACCAAGTTAGTCATCCTTAGGTAGTCTCGCGCGTTTCCGAATCGAAAATTTATGGAGATGGCCGCGCATTCTCAGGCTGGCATGGAGACACTTTTTCGTGGGATGACCGTTGTAGCAAATAATCGATTCGTCCAGATTTTTATTCACCAATACTTCGCCGGCCAAATGATTGTCCCGAATAGGGATGTGAAACTCAAACAAACGATCCTCATTCACACGTTCCCACTCATCCCTCATGCGCTCCAACTTCTCACACGCCTGCCTCTCATCACCCCGCCGAGCCACAGTCCTCTCCAACTCAACATTCCTCGCTCTCAACACACTCATCTCCTTCATCATCTCCTCAAACTTCGCCTCTGCATCTCTCATTCTTCTCTCCGCAGCACTCGCCCTCTTCTCACACGCATCATTCTTCTCTTCCAACTCTCGCGTCTTATTCTTCAAATCAGTCACACAACGCCTCATTCTAATGTTTTCATCCGCCACCTCCTTCGACTTCAAATCCTTCTTTTTCAACTCATCCAACTCCTTCACAACTTCATCCTTCACTTTCTTCAAACTCTCAAACTTATTCACTAACAACTCATGCGCCATCTGCTGCGAAACATGTCTCTTCTCTTCATCCTTCAACCACCTCGCCGACTGCACACGAATCCCACCACTCTTCACTTTTGGGGAAGATGAGCTCTTCGGGGGGTCGGTGATGACGATGTTGGACACCTCCGATGACGAAGAGCTCAACTTCCTCACACGCTTCCTCACACGCTCCCTATCTAAATCCACATCATCCTCATCATCACTCTCAAGCACTCTCTTCCGCTGCTCAATCTCACCCTCCAACGACGCAACCGCTCTCGCCAACTCATCATTCTCAACAACATTCTCAACAACATTCTCAACAACATTCTCAACAACATTCGCAACATTCGCCAACATTCGCTCCCTCTCTTCCACAATCAACTGTGTAAACCTCAAATCAGTCACTAAACCACCACTACAGTCAGCATGCGCTCTGTAAAACTGCACCTCATCCTCATCACCCTTCAGCACTCTACACTTCACGCACGCAACCCTATTCAAGACAATCATGTGGCCGGTGCCCGCCTTCTTCACATGAGCTTTGGCGTCCGCACTGCGATTAACTCGCCCACAAGAGCACATTTTGATGTGAAATTTTCGATTTTTGTCGTTGGCCATGCCTGATTTATCGTTAGCTGTAAGATAATGAAATTTGTATAAGTTTGGAATCATGTAGTACAGTCATATTCCTAAAGAGTGTAGTGAGTGGCACTCGATCCCGTCGACAGCCCGAAGGCCTTGTACCGATCACTAGGGAAGTGAGAGATCTTCCCCGATACCCGCTCTTTACAGCTGAAGACATCATTGTCGCTGCCCCGAAGTGGTAACAGGAACGCCGAGTCAAAGGTAGTGATCAGTAGCTGGGATCTAACCCCTCAAAGCTGCCTTAGACTTAGTTAAATTTCAAATCTGATAGCATATTTGAACTCAGGATACTTGAAAACCTTAGTCTATATGTTAAAACTTTGAAAAAAGTGAAAATTAAGAATTTTTAAAAAATTCCGCATTTTACTACTCATACTACTTTTAAAAAATTTTATCAGTAGTAAAGACACTATCAAACTCTATCATACAAACTTTGAAGTAGCAAGATAGCTTGCCTACTTCAAAAGATAGAGTCCTTTGCACCCGATATCGGGAGCTCAGAGCGACGACCGTCGCTTACCTCGTCTTTCGATGAAGTGATCAGACTTACGTTGTCGCGGGTTTATATATGCTCGGAAGAAAACTTAAAATGGCTCTATCTCCGAAAGTATTCATCGTAGCGACATGCGGTTTGTTGCAAACGATTTGTCTCATCATTCTTTACAATATGACACCTGAACCATTCTCATATGACCACGGGAAGTTGGTCCGCCAGCACATGTCCATGTAACATGCCACAAGTGAAAAAATTCCTAAGTGTGAGAGCTCCAGTGTGGTGAAAATTTTGAAAAATTTAAAACTTCCGAATTTCAACCTGGGACCGTCACCAAAACATTTTTCATCAAATTTCACTGACCTCCCCCCCCCTCGTTCAGAGAAATTTGATGAAAAATGTTTTGGTGACGGTCCCAGGTCGAAATTCCACACTTTGGAAAATTTTCAAAATTTTACCCATACAAAGTCACTCTGACACTTAGGATTTTTTCAGGTGAGCGAGCTCCGACCTAAAATCTTGTAACCGCTCTAACTTTTGAACGAAGACAGATAGGAACAAGCCGATTCTTTCACTGAATTTGTCTCACTCTTAGCTTTCAAACGAGCTATTGCACGAGAAAATCCGTCCACTAGAAGCCAAGATAGAAGCTAGCTGTCCAGGGGGGGGGAGGTCAGTGAAATTTGATGAAAAATGTTTTGGTGACGGTCCCAGGTCGAAATTCCACACTTTGGAAAATTTTCAAATTTTTACCCATACAAAGTCACTCTGACACTTAGGATTTTTTCAGGTGAGCGAGCTCCGACCTAAAATCTTGTAACCGCTCTAACTTTTGAACGAAGACAGATAGGAACAAGCCGATTCTTTCACTGAATTTGTCTCACTCTTAGCTTTCAAACGAGCTATTGCACGAGAAAATCCGTCCACTAGAAGCCAAGATAGAAGCTAGCTGTCCAGGGGGGGGGAGGTCAGTGAAATTTGATGAAAAATGTTTTGGTGACGGTCCCAGGTCGAAATTCCACACTTTGGAAAATTTTCAAATTTTTACCCATACAAAGTCACTCTGACACTTAGGATTTTTTCAGGTGAGCGAGCTCCGACCTAAAATCTTGTAACCGCTCTAACTTTTGAACGAAGACAGATAGGAACAAGCCGATTCTTTCACTGAATTTGTCTCACTCTTAGCTTTCAAACGAGCTATTGCACGAGAAAATCCGTCCACTAGAAGCCAAGATAGAAGCTAGCTGTCCAGGGGGGGGGAGGTCAGTGAAATTTGATGAAAAATGTTTTGGTGACGGTCCCAGGTCGAAATTCCACACTTTGGAAAATTTTCAAATTTTTACCCATACAAAGTCACTCTGACACTTAGGATTTTTTCAGGTGAGCGAGCTCCGACCTAAAATCTTGTAACCGCTCTAACTTTTGAACGGCTGGTCCGATTGACTCGCAACAAAAAATGTTGTCGAGCAGTTTTTTCTCCTCTTTCAAACGAGTAGCTGTAAGACAAAATCCGTCCACTAGAACCAAAGTTAGAAGATTGTTGTCGGGGGGGGGGGAGGTCAGTGAAATTTGATGAAAAATGTTTTGGTGACGGTCCCAGGTCGAAATTCCACACTTTGGAAAATTTTCAAAATTTTACCCATACAAAGTCACTCTGACACTTAGGATTTTTTCAGGTGAGCGAGCTCCGACCTAAAATCTTGTAACCGCTCTAACTTGTGAACGGCTGGTCCGATTGACTCGCAACAAAAAATGTTGTCGAGCAGTTTTTTCTCCTCTTTCAAACGAGTAGCTGTAAGACAAAATCCGTCCACTAGAACCAAAGTTAGAAGATTGTTGTCGGGGGGGGGGGGTCAGTGAAATTTGATGAAAAATGTTTTGGTGACGGTCCCAGGTCGAAATTCCACACTTTGGAAAATTTTCAAAATTTTACCCATACAAAGCCACTCTGACACGTAGGATTTTTTCAGGTGAGCGAGCTCCGACCTAAAATCTTGTAACCGCTCTAACTTTTGAACGAAGACAGATAGGAACAAGCCGATTCTTTCACTGAATTTGTCTCACTCTTAGCTTTCAAACGAGCTATCGCACGACAAAATCCGTCCACTGGAAGCAAGCTGTCCAGGGGGGGGGGACGTCAGCCGAAAATTTTTTCTCTCCGATTTCGCTGGAAACATCCTTCCTAACCCAAAATTTCACGTAGATTCCGAATCTGGCCTCCGTTTTCTCATCCGATGCTTCGTTTGGGCGCTACACACCAAAAACATCACACACTATAGCCTCAAGACTAATCCTGGCGGTCGCCCACGTCAACCTAGACGGTCGCCCACGTCAACCAGGCGGTCGGACCAACGCACCCGAGTCTCACACTCTGTTGTTGCAGAGGGGGGGGGGACGTCAGCGAACATGTTGTGAACGTGGACCCACCCGGCCGGCACACCACGACAGACCACAACCTCTGTCGTTCCAGAGGGGGGGGGGACTCAGACACGAAGCACCACGGCGGCCGACCACGACACTCTGCCGTGCCAGAGGGGGGGGGGACGCAGCGATGGCCGCCATCTTGCGCGGTCCAGAAGTGGAGTTTTGCTTACTACTATGAATAATTCTAGGATTTGTATGGCAACTTGCCCTGAGCTTGTTGACGCAGTTTTCATTTTCTGTTTTTACTGCATTTGTGCAAAATTTCTGCATGCCGCAAGTAGCAACTGAAAATTGCTGAGAGTTATCTGCCAAATCTGTATGTCTAGTGCTTTATCATCAGTGTCTAACATATATTGGAAAAAATAAATTTCTCGATTTAATATGATGCATTTATGCAAGGCAGGAGGTCACCCGACTATAGTCATGGAATTCGGCACCTTGAAATTTCCCCACTTCAATTAGATTATGGTAGTCTATTTATTGACTATCTTGAATAATAAATTCTAAGGGGACCGATCGTCAACCAGTCCCTCTGATTCTACCAGGCCATATTTGCATGCAAGCCTAATCTATATGAAGAAGTAGAAACATTTTATAACTTACTCTGTGATGGTTGATCGCGATTATGAATGCATGATTCTCCCCTCCAACTTATAAAGCAATCGTGAGTCAAATATTCAATATGCGTCAAAACGTCTGACTTTCGTCAAATAGTCCAACCCGTCAGAATGCCGTCGTGACTCAAAAAGCATGACTTGCGTCAGTAAGAATGAAAATCTGGAGTCTCCGAAACCGAAACCGGCGGAATGTATTGAATGCATGTACTGAATACATCTTAGCAAAACTCACCTGTTCACCAAATTTGGTGAGATGCGAGCGTGCGGAACAAAGTCCATTTGCGTCAAAAAGTCTGACTGCGTCAAAATGTCCAACTTGGCGTCATTTTGTCTGACTTGCGTCATCTCCTGACTATAAGGAGTTCTCATGCCGAAAGACCTGAAATTCTCTCGGCACATTCAGACTTGTGTTCGGAGAGCTACCCGAATTGTGTCTACCATCATCAGGTCGTTGTCTCTCGGGACGCCGGATTGCTTCTCCATCTTTCCAATACATTGATTTGCCCCCAGCTCGAATATGCTATCCAAGTCTGGAGTTTAGACATTCTAGCTATCAAACGTGCACAACGACGACTCACGATGACTGGAACCGCCTCCCCGATAACATTGTTAATAGTGATACTGTGAAACAATTTAAGCAACAGCTTATCATGATTTACTGTAACTCCTGATGTATTTTCCTTTGCTGCCTAGGTGCTCATTGCACTTATAGGTGCCAAATATAATTTAACATATTGATATAGTATTCCGATTTTGTCTCCCCCTGTAATACTAAATAAATAAAGCAAGAAAAACTTAACTATTTCTCGACTTTTCGGGTCAATACCCTTCTTCAAAGAAACGTCCAGAAGGTATTTATTATTTTTCTTTCTTTAATTAATAATTGTGGGCATATACAGAGAGACAAAATCTGAAGATCAACATCTTCCATGCAGACTATATTTCTTTTAAAAATTTTATCAGGTAGGCCTACGACCTTCTAAATTAACCGTTATTGCTCTTGGAGTAATAACGTTTCATTGAATGTTGTTGAAAGTTCTCAACTTATCAACTGGATGATAATTACGAGTAGATACAGCTTAAATAGGGAAATATCAAAAAATTACATACCAGACGACAATCGAGTAGAGCGACTATGAGATTGAAAATGAATATAAACTCGTACGGTATATCAGTAACAATATTAAATTTGGTTGATTCTACGAAAAGTTATAAATTTCAAATTAAGGAAAATAGATTTGACAGTAGGCTATAGTATAACAGTGATTGAATACAACTTGAACGAAACAGCTGAATTAAATGTTTCCAAAGGATGCCCTTACTAACTTATATATCTTAAGACGTAATTTTTTTAGATTATTTGTATCTGATTTGTCATTGGTATAATGTGTCTGCAGCTAAAGCGAAATAATTAAGTTGATGTACATTAAGTTAGATTTTCTCGTCTTCCTATCTGATTGATCATTATACGGGATGTTTACAAAAGTTTACTTCTGTTTAAATCTCGGGAAAGACGCAATAATAATCCAGAAAAAGTAAAAGAAAACCATGCTTAAAAAATATATATTCGATGAATTCGTCCCATTCACATCCATATAATTAGCATCAAAAGGAAATTTTATTTTCAACGGTAGCAACTTCATGGATACCATGTCGATCTTAATTATTAATTTAACATTTTTACAACAAAATTCTCAAATTTGCGCAGAAAATTGGAATTTCCTAAAAATTTGCGCATTTCCGCAGGAGTGGGAGCCCTGATCTTTATCACTGGAAGAGGCTCCAGACGGCTCTACATGTACTAATATACTAATATTCGAGATATTCGAGTAATTATTTCGAGTCGCGATCCCGATATTTGCAAGCAGGAGTATATACATAAGGGTTTAGGTTGGATTGCCATTGGTTCTGGACTTGGGTGACCTTCTTGTCATATTTACTATGAGAGATTCTCGAACTCATCACTTAGCTAAACCATTGACTTTTATTCGATTCCAACAAAAACTGTGATACACTTTTTGTCACTGGCAGCGTTGACCGAATTTTGCTGGCATGATTCTGGACTGATACATCTCCTAAATTTGGTGTGGATGCAGACACATAGGCAACCTACAATGTTAAATTGTGCTATCCTGGCTCAGAAGTACAGTTTTCATGAAAATGCAAATCTTTGATTAGTCATCAGAAAGTTATGCAAATGCAAAACATTTTACAACTTATGAATAAATAAGTTGAAGAGAAGCGAACATTTGGATATACAGGGCTGGCCAAAAGTAACGCAAAATGTATGTGAGCTGTAATTTTCTTATTATGCAACATTTTGCATAGGATAAAGTATCAGGGGCACCAGCACGCTTGAAGATTTTTGGAATAATAGTAGAAAGTGATAAAATCATATCTATTCAAAAATGTATACATGTACAAGTGCATCACAATGAATGTTCAAAATGACCTCCATTATTTTCGGCGACAAGTTGAAGTAGCCGATCAAGATGCGACACTGCAGCAGAGAACTCGGTAGCTGTCAGCTGGAAATCTCCGATCGAATCCCGTCTTGCAATTCTTCAAGAGCAGTGTCATACTTCCATGGACATCTCTTTTTGATAGAGAAATTAAAACTAGCAAGAACTGAACAAAATCAAACTCTTCACTTAATCACTTATCCGGATCTCGGGATCACCAACAAACTTGTTGAATATCATACATAGATACTGAATTCAGTGTGTACTTGAGCCGCATATAATAAGCACTTGATTCCGATTTTGCGAACTATGATACTTACTCCCCCGAGTGAGCGTGATGGATTTGCCTGCCAAACTTGATACATTAGGCCAGGTCAAACTTTCGATTAGATTTGACAAATCGGTTTCAGCAAACTGGTTTTGATAAAACCGTTTTATTAAATCGCAGCAATATTAAAGCGGATTACTGTAAACGCATGTTTGACCTCATGTAAATTTGGATTAATTAAAACCGTTTCAATAAAACGTCCGTTTTGTTAAACAAAACCATTTTTAAACGGTTTCATGTAAATCCGAAGTTTGACCTCCACTGTTCTGGTAGCATAATCGGTTTTGTTAAATCGATCTTCTGACCACTTTGGCTTTATCAAAACCAAGAACTTCGTCAAATCGATACGGATTTGTTAAACGACCGCAAGTGAATGGCATTGACAACTTCGCGGCATGCTAAGCAATGTGAGATTTGTTAAACCACTAGGTGGTTAAATAGCGTAAATCGAAGAGAGAGGTCAGAAACACGATTAAACATGTCTGCGAATCTATTGGCTGCAGCACGAGTTGTAAGGACTCATGGCCCGAAGCATCAACGTATGAAAGCCATATCTTCATCAGATGCGGATTATTCCTCAACATACCGTCTATCGAAAGGAGACCTAGCCAAAATTTCTAAAGAATTCCATGAATATCGCATGGTGGATCATCCCAAATGTCATTACAGGGTTAGCTGTAAAATGGTGGAGGCCTTCGTCTCATACATTAGATGCACAATGTAATAAACTATGATGAATAATATCATAATGCTTAACTTACCTTTCTGTACTCCTTAAACAAATTCTCCAATCGGACATTCATTTGCTCACTGGTTCTTCCTCCTTCTTCCTTGATCTAGTTGAAAGATTCCTTTTCAAAAAATTTAATCCTGCTGTCGACATGACCTTTCGCAGAGGCATAATCGAGGGCGTTGTCAATTACGCCTTCCAGCAGCGAAATAGTTTCCGGATGACCCCATCCTCTACCACGTGTTCCTTTCTTCATGTTCATCAATGTCATATAACGATTTGATAAAACGCGTTTTATATTTTCATGATTGATCACATTTCCACTGTAATTTCTGTTCACAATATTCGATGAATCCGATCTTGACATCGAATGTTGTTCAATCGAAATGTTTGGACACCATGAAATCCTGTCTTTGACCTCAGCAAGTTTTAGCTTTGACAAAGCCGATCACATGTACCAGACAGTTTCATCAAATCGCAATATCATGATCGAGTGTCGAAATTGCGGCTATATCGCGATTAAATGCTTGCGATGGTTTAACACACAAAACCGATTTATTTAGATAAAACGGATTTGTTAAATCTAATCGTAGTTTGACCTGGCCTATTGTTCAACTTTTCTATGCTAATAACCGAAGTCCAACTGTCATTTTGATAGCTTTCAACACCAAACACAAGATTGTTCGAGGCTAATTTTCTGTCAGTGCGTATCATATGAGACATATGATATGCATCACTGTCTCGCGTGTATCATATGAGCAAACCGGAAATCATCAAGGAATTGAAAGACAGGATTTGATCGGAGATTTCCACTACTTCAACTTGTCGCCGAAAATAATGGAGGTCATTTTGAACATTCATTGTGATGCACTTGTACATGTATGTATTTTTTGAATAGATATGATTTTATCACTTTCTACTATTATTCTAAAAATCTTCAAGCGTGCTAGTGCCCCTGATACTTTATCCTATGCAAAATGTTGCATAATGAGAAAATTACAGCTCACATATATTTTGCGTTACTTTTGTATATGACTCTCAACTTTAATTACACGCCATTAGAGGTTGCACAACGAGTGTTACGAAATTTCAAATAGACACGTTGAGAAACACAAAAAACGGCGGTACCTGTAGACTGATTGCGAGTTTAGACTTGTATGTACGAATTATAGTCAACCCAATAATGCCTATTCGATTCAATGTGAATAGCCAGTAATTGTGTTTATAAAATGCACCGCCACTTATTTGTCAAACTTGATCATTAGCGCTTTCACTGTCTATAAGCGACGCCTGAACGACACAATACCATCGCCTCACAGACATGATTGACAGAGTCATATGGAAACGAAGCATATTTATGAAATGATGAATATTTCATTCAGATGTTGTGTAACCGTATACAGTAGTATATATGCATTTACTTGATTATTTCAACCAAGATTCGAAGAATATTAACGGTCATATTAATAGCAGTTGAAATCAAGAAATTGTGCTGATTCAACTTAGGGCAAAAAATTACAAAATGGCATTCCCGGGCTATTAAAGGGCTAATTGACTATGTCGCTAAAATTTAAGGACGATTTTCGGGCCCCAACAATGTTCCCGGGCGATTGCCGGCCAGCAGCCCGGAATGTCACCCTGCATAATGAATCAAAATTATCATAATTCTGGATCCATTAGAGTCTTGGTTCATCTCATGCAAAGCCCTCGATTATCACATTGCTAATTTTGAATAGAACTCTGATTTAGATCTCCGTGGCACAGTGGTTAAGTGCTTGGCCTAGCGATCTTTTGGTCTAGAGGTCGAGTCCAGAAGGTGTCACTGGAAGTCGGCAGGTAGGGCATCCCGACTAAAAGTACTACAACGCTCCATAAGTCTGACTATGTAAGCACCGTCCAAGCCTCAAGTATGGGGAGTAGTGACGTAAAAGCTTCATTTTTTTCTGATTTAGATCAGAGTCTCTAATTCTAAATGCAAACAACTCGTTTTACATGCGCTAATATTCGCGTCTGCATATCGAGTGTCAATGCAAACCAATGATGCGCCTATTGAGAATTAGCTGTCCGAGTGATCGAGTAATTCCAAAGACTGGTCAGGTCATGTTGCCATTGAATGACAAATATTGTCATTGAAACACATCAATACCTTTGAGATTTCGATTCTCAACGTCAACGATTTAACATTTAGAATGCATCTCCTAAAATTCGTTATGAACGCTCGCTTTTAAAATTGTGCGACGTATTGCAGAATTAGATGTATTTCTCAACTTACAAAGCATACAACTGGAGTCTGAATTCTTTGTGATCTACATGTTCATTTAGTGGTCATCAACTTGTTCGGTTTTTCAAGCTTTGCGTTGCACCTAGAACACGACAACAAATATGATTTTTAGGCGTCTTCTGCAATCAATGTGTCCTTTTCCATAGATGAAGGAAGTCCAAACGAATATCCTCGCGAAAGATGTTAAAGCGAAGCCTCTCGGGCGTCATAGGCGACCATGGTCAGGCTGAGGAAGCTAAGGCGGTGCCGTTCAACATCGTCGTTTACTCCTCCTTTATTCAGTGGAGAAACTTTATACGTGTACATGATATTGACAATGTCAAAGTATATGATTAAATGAGCAATATTTCCCCTTTTTGTAATTGTGAACGATTACGAGTGATTTCAACATTGTTAATCAGAAGTGCATCACTAGGATTTTAAGAAAGTGTGAACTAAGCTTCATCGATTTCGATGAATACAGCAAACATCGATAATTATCGAAAACAATGGCACATCACCACAACAAATAATTTGAGTATACCGTAAATACGAACTCCTTAGCTCCAACATTACAGCCAATGTCACGATTGTCATTAAGAAAGATGTGCTGATTATTGAATATAAGATCTTACTAACTAAAGTTCAGATAAGATTTAGCCGGGAGTCTCCTATGGATAACTTACCATTGTAAGCACCTCCTTTCTGGACAATTGCTCCGAGAACCAAAGCAGCTTTCATGAGGAACGCGACTGAAGCTGACAATTTCACACAATGTCATTCATTTTCAGCGACTATTACGAAACTCCACCTCTGCCGAGTTCACAACGGTTTCTTTGTCACACGAACAGTGTAATATAATTAACATTGACATTGGCGCCTGAATTAATGACCATATTTTATCAAGGACTGATTCGCACACTGAACAAAACAAGTATACGAAATCTTACTTTTCCTTACCACAATCGAAGCAGTTAGCCGTGAAGTAACCTTCACTCTTAACCTTTCAAATGAGAGTGGTAGTACTACTGCTACTTCCCCAGACGTCAAGTCTCGAACCTTGGACGCTATGCACAATGCGTCAATGTAGTTGCATTATCAATTGAGTTGGCCAACCATCAAAATCACTTGACTTCCATTTTACTCTCCAATAACCACGAAATGTTGTCGTCATGGAACGATCAAAGAAGACGATGCAGTAAGACAAATACATTTCCTGCGGTAAAAATAACCTTTCTGAAGATATTGGCTCGTCTTCATACATGGAGTGCGAGTGGAGCTTCAGATGCGGCCGCAGGAAATATTCGATGTTTTCTTTCCAAATTGATGGAGCTGAGCTTAAATTCAACAAAAACATTTGTCCAAAAATTGCACTAATATTCCCACGTTTTTTGTAGGAAAAACCGGCCAACATTCACATTTGCAAAATCGGGACATGGTCACTATCATTAGGTATGCAAACTAACCCGTGATATATATTAAAAAAATCTACATTATTTTGAATATTTTATTGAGCATAAATACATTAAAATACGACTATTTGAGACAATGGAATCATAAAATATATGTGACATATTATATGACCGTGAAAAGTGAGTGGCATCTTATGAGCACGATAACACACAAATATCATAGCACACAGGTGAATATGGAATGCGCGCAATGCAAATTTTTGAATTATTTTGCTAGACTTATTTAAAAACTGACTAGTAAAAATCTTACAACATAAAAAATTAAAACATCGGGACATTTGTCAGAAAATCGGGACTGCTGAAACTGGCAATAAAATCGGGACAGTCCCGACGAAATCGGGACAGTTGACAGGTCTGTAATATTTCAGCACACTTTTTACTAAACTGCACAAAGCTGTTTATTTGAATAGTTCATCCCTAAGTAACAGGAAAGAGGAAAAATTACTATCACACCAAAATGATCAAAATTTCTAAATTCTGAATATTAGGTGACATTCGCAATATTCGATTATGCTGTCGAGTTCGCTATCAGTGAGTGACGAGTGAGTTAAAGATGAATCACACTTATTGCGCAGGCCGCTTTTCATCTACAGATCGGCAGTTAATTTTAGCGTGTCTGAATGAAGGCGCCAAAAAAGATAATTGTCTATTACATCAGAATCTCGAGTGGAAAACAAGTTCGATATTCCCACACTCTCCACCTACTGACCACAAATAGTCTGATTCGCACAGGAAATCTATAATTATCTTATCATTTTCATTGTCCTCTGATCGAATGAATTTTGACGGTTGATCAGCTGCGCTTGGCGCCAGGGCAGGTTATCTGACGAGACCGCCACCTCTGCAGTATACTACTGACCCGTCCAAGCTATCTAAAACAGCAGCACACTGACCAAGCATGGAAGCTGACACGATGAATGAAATGTAAAGGCGCGTGGCAGATACACATCAGACAGTATGATCATTCAATGAGTCCGCAGGCGCAGTCAGGCATCACATGGCGTAGGAGTACAGACAGGTTAACATATTTCTAGAAAACCTGATTAATAACAGCCCACAGCGTCCGGTGTGTAGGCACACTTTTACAATTGTTACCGTGGAAATCAGACAACATTCTGTAAACATGGCTGGGATCCAGCTGTGTGCCACTAGGCCAGAAGACAGGAAAATATGTTTGAGAGGTTGCATGGAATTTGAAAATGAAGATTGTATTTATGGCAAATATGTAAGTTCAGAGATACAGATGACGGCATTGATCATTGCTCAATGTTCGAATACTTTGTAGCCTGTTCGCTTTTACCAATTAACAGGCAGCTCCTAAAGCTAATGAAAGTAATTTTGATGCAGCATCATTATCACCATTGCATTTAAAATTTAGGAGCTTTGGAGCAAATAAGTGAAGCTTAGCATGGAGCCGAGCTGTTCTGTTAACAACTCGAACTAACTAAATCCTAATCAGCACAATGCAGCAATGCTTGCAGCAGAAAATGCAGAAAATATTTCTTGATAAAATGATAAAATAAAACAGCAACTATATAAATTAACATTTTATCAAGAAATACCAAACACAACCAAGTATACATTACGCATTCAAATCTGCTTGTATACTTTTCTATCTTGGCGCACCGCATTTGCTAAGTCCAACTTTTGCAATCAGTTATAGCTCAGATTTTCCTCTTGTCAGCCGTTGATGATGCTTTCAACTTATTACGTACATGCATTTAAAAGTACCGCTTTATTGAACAATCACTATTTTCATGCAGCCTATATTCAGTTAATGATGCATTGTCATGGATCTTCACATCATGTAACGTAGCGAGTGCGTTCTCTGCTTTCGACGTATCTTGGCCGAAAGTAGACAACCTAACTTTTTGCAGATGCGATGTTTGGCAATTTGTGTGATGGCTAACACAATTCAGTTTCATAATCAGTCATAACCAAAGATCGGCAATGATAAAATGACATCATTTTATTCCGTGGAAATTATATATTTCCTATTCCATTACATTTTCTAATCTTAGATTCTTCGCATCTTCTATGCAAATTTATTCTCTTTCGTTTGTTCTACCCATGTCCGTCCGCACTGGTTGATTCATGTAGCGAAAAGCAACAGGCTATTGTCTGTCAGTCTGTCTATCACACAAATTGTCAAACAGCTCATTAATAGCACTGTCTTGATGCTTTTGAAGTCTTGACTGTAATCTAAATATTTTTAGCCTTTTTTCGTGCTTAAGATACTGTTGACCTGACCAACTGCACATTGTAGGTATATTTGTGATTTGAGTGTCTAATGTATAGGCCAGAGGCCCTACCTAACTTTTGATATACAGGAAGCTTTGTATGACTAAACTGCTTTCTTCGGTCTTCCATTATTTGGAATATATCGATACTGCATGCAATCTAATTTTGATTTCCTTGCTAAAAACAGTAAAAGTAGCATGGTAGCAGTGTAAATCGAAAAATTCGCATGACTAGATTTATTTACGGTATAGGCCTATGTATATTTCACTAAAAGATGGCATATTTTCATTATAAAAAATAAAATGATGTCATTTTATATCAATTTTAAAATAAAATGATATCATTGCCGATCATAGGTCATAAAAATGATAAATGACATTGATATCTCAAAATTTATGAATTTGCGCGCAAAAGCGACTGAATTATTTTACTATTACAAAGGCTATCAACGGATTCCCAAAGGACAACAAAGACTCCCTCACAATTTCAACAATTTTCTGGAAATGTCTGCATCACCATTTTCAGACGCATGAATCAAAATGATTAATAAGAAGGTGTTCATAAGTAATGCGAGAAATTCATCATATGATTTAGACGAAAAATTTCTTCGGTCGATTTGTATTAATATCAAATTGAATGAATGAATACTCAATATTTCGTCATAATCTTTCTCATGGCATTTCCACTTTTCTCTAGACTGAGTTTTTCTTAGTCTAAGAGTTATTATATATATAATTGAACTCGAAAGGCACAATCTCAAAAGTCTTTGAACTTTAAGTTTCTACAGAAAGTCTTGTTGCTTTCTTCATTCGACATTTCATATTCAGGTGCTTGTTACTGCTGTTGTCGCGAAACAGGTACAACAACGGTTACATTATTTTCTGTTGTAATTGCTATAAAACTCATTAAGAATTCATATCAGGCTTATAAAAACTAGACCCTTTTGCAATGCTGATTGAATTTATCATGTGAACAGAAATAGTTTGTTCGAAGATAGAAGTAAGAACAGCAAATAATCCACTGCTGAAAGATGTATTATGGATTGGATTTCTAAATTGTATCCACAGTATTCTGATCTAACAGACATTGCTTCTATTTTAATTACCCTGTACTAACTAAATTGCCGATTGCATCTGATGTTGACTTTCAAATCAGAAACGATTTTACTTAATTCATCCAAACTTCCTTATCAGATCATCAAAGTGCCGACACAATGCATTCCATTTCACACAAAACCCCTTTTTAAGTATATGTGAAATACTTGAAAATAATTACATAAAAATTTACGATTAAGAGGAGTAGCAGATATCTGATTTTTAAGGAAAAAACAAATTAAACAAGTGAATGATTCATTGTTATCATTACTCGTATGTCATCATCAGACCTGACATGCAATGAAAGACCATGACATACGATCTCTAGAAATGACTAAGGTGAGTTTCAAAGATTAGTTTCGTGATAATGTTATTTCAAATGATATTTCTAAGAACTGCCAATTCTGCAAGGTAAAATACCTTGCCTCATTTAGGCAGATGTAATGGCCTCCTGAAAGTAGCATCCAATCTACAATCATTCTTTGTTTACAATCTTCACCGTTTTAAAATCGATAATAACTGGTAAATAAAGAGAAGCAGTCCTGTCCCCGTTACGACGTGTATTCAAAATACAGGTAAACATCCCATCGGTTTCGTTACGGAGGACGAAAGATCATCGATGGAAAGCACTTCAGTCAATGCCCTGATGAGGAGCTACGGTGAATAACTCAGTTCCATTTGATGTTCTTTCTGCCATATAGATCATGGACGTGCATGAAAGATCAAGAACACAATAAAGGGCAAATTTGAGTCAATTGTATGCAATAATTCGTTGAAGCCAAAATTTTGATTTTTGCACAGAAACAGTTTATAGGCGATGAATCACAATATCCGTGAGCATTCAGACAAACTAAAATCGGCACTCCTGTACTTTACTGGTCCCTATATGGGAATGCGAGAAACGACCTCCTGTACTTTAGCAATTTAGCACGGTCCCAAATTTAGCACGAACGCTGACGTGTTGCTATGTGTCAAATCGTGCGAATGAACTATGGCTGGTGATCTTTGAACTCCCATGCATTGTTTCAAGGGATTGGCTATCTCTGTATTTAGTGTGTTGAGAAGGAATTTGACGTGAAACTTGACGTCGAACAACATGAGAATAAGCTAGCGAGTCACCTTGATGACTTCATCTGGAGACAAAGGTATGCTATCAGTCATGCAGATGCCTTCAACAATATTCTTGGACATCTTGCTGAATGGCATATAGTTTCTTAATGTTTTTGAAGCAAACAATGCTTTTAATTGGATAAATATTTGTTTTTAATTTGGGACCAGTAAAGTACAGGAGGTGATATTTAGGGACCAGCAAAGTACGGGAGGGGTATTTTGGGACAAATAAAGTACAGGAGTGCCCTAAAATCTACAGTGATAAATCTTCAAAATCGTGTCATCTGAAATCTTTGTTTCACTAGTTTCTATCACTCCACAGTCTTCAAATCACACAAGCAGGTTTAATCTTAATGATGCAGCGTGTCGAGAATATCCCTCAGTAAGTGATCAAGGACTTCAGCTCGGGAATTGTAAAGCAATACAGGTATTCAATGAATATCCGAAATTTCACTAAATATGCTAATAGCAAATCTCAAATTTACCAGGGCATGGCTGTAACTTTAAATAGTTTAAATAGGGAGATGTGTCGATGTTGAGAGATGTGAACTAGGCCTGCTGATGATTCCCGATATTGGATGAAATGGCAGCTTTCAGGTCTGTTCCCATTTTTCAACTGAGGATGCAAATCAATATTTAATTTTTCTATTTACAATACATTTAATCTCAGATTTTGAAGCACTCAACTTCACTCAGACCTTGATTCTGACCTTGAGGGCTTGATTGAATTTTACAGGCAAGCAAGGTGAAGTTGAATTTCCGATATGAAAAAATATCTTTGTCCTCTCTTTCTAATAACATCTGAGTAAAAGGAATGATTCGAATTTTTCAAATATAGTTCACGATGTACTGCACAATATTTCAAACACAAAATACACTGCATGTTATTTCAAACTATCACTGTAAATTAACTTTCGCATGTAAAACGCAAGCGCACCATTTCAAATCTCTATTTTTATACCGTACAACATCATTAAGTCAAAGGCTTACAAATTCTAATGATCATTCCTGCTTTCATGTCCCGAAGTGGTTCTAATCTTGATTCATTAGTCACCAAAGTAAAACTTCGAATACATAATTCGGTGCTTAAATTACAATATTTTACTCTCAGCAAGTAGTAACACCGGCACAGAGTTGGCGTGCAACACAAAAAGATGAGAGTTACACGGGTATAATCTCATCAAAGTATTGAATCTTATTACAGCAGAGAAAGTTTATTCTGAAGGAAATATTTGATACAAAGTGCATAATAACGCTTTGAGCATATTCACGACCGTGAGATGTGAATTTCTTTCAGCTCAGATCGGTGTGAGTGTTCATATTTTAATCTCAGCTCAATAACCTTGACATTCTGTCCCAACTTTTACTTGACCAATCCGACTCACTTCATCAAACAACCGTTCAACAGTGACTTGAACAAATATCTACGAGTCATTTCACTTTCCTCTCCAGAGGGACGAAATGCGGCCTGTACAGTTGAACTGGGCCTGAAGAGTGAGGCTGTAATTTGCCTGAGGGAAAGACAACCACTCCACGTACAAATGACTGGCATTATCTCCATCACAGTCTATTTAGATTTTCCCTGTCGATTTGGGGACCCGGTGATTCCCAATCAGATAAAAAGACTTCCATTTTAGAGGAAGAATAGAGTCGAGAGCTCTCCTAACGTACTAGAGTTGATTTTCGACCCAGAGGCAATTCTGCGCGATCATGCCGATCAAATTACGACTTTCGAGCAAGATCAGGAGGAACTCTTCAACCTCTGAATTGCCACTTCAAATGTTTGTGGAGGAAATTGTATCAAGAAAAAAAGTTTCCAAGTGATGAAAAATCTCAAGGAAAACACAGCCATCTCTTTAATCAAATTCGAAAACAAATCATGTTTTGTCTGACTGACTACATGGATTGCAGCTTCAGCCACAAAAACGTCACGCCAAATTTCAGAAATACATTCATCTATCATATTTTCCATTCTAAAGGAGTGTCAACTTACCCTTTGTTGACCCGATATATAAAGTATTTCGGAGAAGATCTGATAACACACTCGTACACATGAGTTTTCTTTGATGCACGAGTATTTAAGCGCTAAGTTTGATATCGATGAATATTGGGTCAATTGGAGGTAGTGGTGATTAAAACTTAAGTTTTTTTTACCAAAGCAATATCACAATGCGTGACCTATTTCAAACCAATCCTTGTGTGATTTTAATAAAGCCTCTATACTGCCTTGCGCACCTTAGGAATCTGCATTTACGTTAATTTGCAATCAAATCCACTGTAGTAATGATTACATGTGATTTAAATTTAAACAACTTCTCACACTGCAGTCAATATTTGTGAAGAAAACATGGACTGCCCGCTATGATACACAATTTGATCACAACACACGGTGACGAGAGGCAAACCATCTGTGTTCGATTTGAAAATAAATTTGAATTCACTCCCAATGTTCGACTTTGTTTACCATTAACAAGTACACTAGAGCACCCGACGCTTCGTCGTTAAACGACTTTGTAGAGAGTCCTTTCTACCATAGAGTAAGTATGTTAGGTAGAGTGGTAGCTCCGCATTTATTAAATCCCCAATGTGTATACACTTTCGATTTTATTAAATGAACTCAAGGGAGATACAGTCGGAATTGTTTCAAAATGTGAGATATACACATTTATGCCGTTTTGAAGAAACCACAACGGAATTGACTGATCATGATAGCAAAGCAGAAGGAAATGATATTATTTTACAGATTATATGTGTCATGACAGCCTTGAAGAGGTAATATTTGTTAAATTGGCAACTCGATGACCAGCTATTGCTTTCATGAATTAGAAACATGAAATTTCAGTCAAGAAAGCACAATAAGGTGTCGACTATTTCATGAAGACTTCCATTATAAAACGGATAATGAAATTCCTTTGATAATCAGCTTAATTTCCGCTCAGTTAGGATGCTCATTAGCAAATATTCATTCCTTTTGATGTCCAACTTGTTGCATACTACTTACATAGAGGAGTCATCTCGGTAGTATATAAATTGGCAAAATTTTGACATTTTTTAGAACTGCTCAAATAATTTTTTGGACCACGGGAAAAAATCTCCGCAAGAAACTGAATCTTTTGATATAAAAATTTTCACTGTATACAGATACTTTTTTGAGTCGACACTATACCTATATATCCCTTCTCTATGCTTTGTACCTTGCATTTAGTCAAAATAAAACATAAGCTTTAAAACAAATGTTTGTCTTCTGAAACATTGTGACTTTGACATCACAAAACTATCAACCACTGTATTTCCCGCATACTTGAATTGAACATGAAGATGCTTACATTCTGAGAAAAATTAAAAAATGTATGATATGGCACCCCTCTCGCGCGCATGCTCGATCATGACAAACTTTTCATGCGCTCTTTCTTAGTGTCAAATGAACGTTAGAAAGGCTACTCGCACGAATGCTTTGATTGCACCTTCAGCACATCTCTATATTCTACACTCACAGTGGCGTCGGTATAAATTGACAAGATTCCAAGAGTTGTCTCAGATTGCAGGAAACTCAGGTTGTCTACAACAATAAGTATCAGGAAAAGAAACATGCGTCTCATTTTAAGTACAAGTCAGTAATTGGAGGAAGGTGGTGAATTATTAATCAAAATGACAAGCCCCTCTACCTGAGCAGTTTACATGTCATTCATTTGGATATGACAGCGGCTGAGGAAGACGATTGCACGAAATGAGAATTGTGGCAGTCCAAGTGACTCATCAAGTAGTCGGAATATTTGTTTGTAATTCCGTTAGCATCATCATGTAACTGCAATATTCATCAATGCCTGATATCAGAATGCAAACCTCCAGACGCTCATCATTCAACATCCTGCGAGTAAGATTTGCACTAAGATTGCATTATTATCGGGAAAGGGCACTCTCTCATTAATAGATTTGAAAAGCATGCAAATTAATGGCCTTCTTTTATGAAATTGAGCTGACTAGAAATAGGAAAGTAGCGGAAATATAAGAGATCGTCTGCGCTCTGATCCGTGTCCACGTATCCGATTTGAAATGCAGCCGGACCAAACCCGGATGCCCGAATGACGGCAGATGAGAACCACTTGATCTGCACATGTGCCCGGGTAATCGATATTAATCTGTGCCTATAACCAAAAGGCATGCGTTTACCCACTTGCTATCCGGTATAACACTGCTACAATCATGCAGAAGAAAGATGAAAAGGCAGACGAAACTCCTAACCAGTAAGATAGTCGAAAAAGCGAGAAACTGATAAATGCATTTTGTTAACTTTTTGCGTTTTCGATCATTTCGCGTGTTCAAACATTTCATCAAATTATTTGGCTATTTTCTACTAAAATTTCACTATATCCATGATCACATCACTCATACAGCATCTTCCATGCTCTCAAAGAGGCCCATCATGCGTATTCACGTGTACACAATTATGCGCGCATATTCAATTGTCCTAGGTACGTAACTAAGCAGCCCACATGTATGATACTCACTTCTTGACGTATCTTCTATTTAACAATAATACTGAATTGATGCAATGATTTCAAAGAATCAAAATAGGTCGTTTGATTCGATTATGCGATTTAGTCATTCGACTCATTGTAGAAGCCTGTCTACTGGTAATTATAGAATAATCTTTAGGTTTTGTTATCAAGGCCATGCCTGGAAATGACTGCAGCCGTGTCCGGACCAGAATCGTGCCTTGAAAATGATCTGAAGCTGTGCCCTGAATCCTGACCCGCACATTGAAAAAGACTAGTTGCCAGACACTGTTCCGTGTCTGGAAAATGTCCGGGTAACAACCATGCCTGTTCATCAAGCACTAAAAACTACTGATAGAATATAGGGCACGGTTGGAACCGGCCGGTCGGGGATGCGACGGTAGCTGATGTATCTGTACCGGTTGGTTAATGCTTTGATCGTCAGACATTATTTGGTCAACTTATGCGATTAGACCACATGGCATACATGAAATGTTTTTCTAACGATAAAAGCTCTAAGGTGACAATTTGATAACTGACTGAGTGCTGATGTTGCGAAATGTTTTGTTTGCGACGTGCAGACTTCATTTAAAGAGATTCACTGAAGTGAGATTTACTTCTTCACTTGTGAGGGAATTCCGGAGATTTGCGACGTCAATTGAGAACTCTCTCCACTACAGCTTAAATTCAGATCTTTTGAGTTTACATTGATGACCACAAGCTGAAGTATAAGAGTCTGGATCAATGAACACGCAAACTTGTCATCAATTTTTCATTTCAGTGAGAGTTTGGAGCGGGAGTGTTGTTGTGCCCGTACAACGTCAAATTTATCGCGTGTAGCTAGCTTATCCACAATCCAGTGCCGAATGGTCGGGTAGCAGGCCCTAGGTTGCATTGAAATCCATTGCTGATTACATCTCTAAGCTCCGCGTGTTTTATAAGCTATCATATGTAGTGAAATTATTCAAGATCTGGAATAATCTTGCAAAATATACAGTAGGCTGATGAATACACGATATTTCCAAAATTCATACAGGCTATACTACATGATTCTCAAAACTTTATTTGAGATAAAGTAGGGTTTCAGCTACATGTATAAGTTGCCGTTGATCATTTTGTAAGTGTTTAAAGAACAGTTCACAATGTTTATGTTGCGAAACATACGCGTTGATATTGTTAATTATTTCACATTTGCATGCTCTTGATTTTGTAATGATTGAATAAGCAATTCATTCTCGACTGACTTCAAAATTTGTGGCCGGTTCTGACCCTGATATGGGGTACACCTGAACGCACATTGGCAATCGACTGTTGAATTGTGCAGAACAGGTCACAGCATTTTTAAGTTTTAGGGCTGTGAGAAGAATCTTCAAGGAGGCAACATTCGTCATAAGTAAACTAATAAGGGGTATTTCCAGACTTCGGTAAGCAAGCAAATATTGATTGTCAAGTCATTCTGCTCACCCACACGTGCACTTCAACGTGCACACGTGTGACCTATGAAAGGTATCTCACCAGCAGGATGATACTCTGTTCGTTGTCAGGATAATCGATTGCGAAATCTACCGTTCAGCATTGCACTTCTCAAGATAAAGCTATTGTTGCCAACTCTTCTACTTTTCGTGAAAATTTCGTCTGAGTTTTCACAATTCGCTGATGTCAGGCTAGCATTCAAGATGAATCCGACAGTTGACAGTCATAACTCTGAAGGAAAGATCTATGCATTTCTCACTTCCCTTGAGTATCATGAGTGCCGTTCTTCATTCTGAGGTTACCAAGTATGTAAATTAACTTCATCAGCGGCAAGAATATCAATCATAGTTCGATTACACGTTCATTCAATCCACAATTTGTTTGTCTCTGTATCATTCAGCCGATTTCAGAGAAATGCTTTCAACAAATGAAATTAACTCTTCACTTCACTAATCAGGTAGAAGAACTTCAGCATAAACACACTGGTTAGTTCGTCTGTAGGAGAATGCATGCAATTGCAAACTCGAATTTTAAAGACAAATAAACTGAATGCTGTGAAATATATTGCGTACTTCAGGTACTTGCCTGAGATATTTCATGACATCAAGCTTACAATTTCACTACCCGTTGATTATTTACATGCGTACTATCTTCAATAGACATCATCAATGCGTTAAAATTCTGCCTCTAATCCTGCTCCACTGCGGCCTGGACATTGAACTGCTACCAATATAAAATATCCGATACTATTGGACTACTACCGATACACAGGGTCGGCGGTGGGTGTGACATGATTGACCACACTTTTTGAATTGAAAAAGAAACAGTGAAATTAATAGCGCTAATAGACCTCATGAATGCTGTTTTAAAAAAAGAAGACGTCAAAACAGCTTTTTTTACATGCATGCAGACGAATTTACGAGACTCTCTGCTTGGTTGATGCGAAAAGATCATACGCCCAGTAAAGACTCGCAAGTAGTAACTGTCCCTGTGTCCATTTATCACCTCAAAACAAATCTGATCATATTTCTGCTACTCCATTCTTTACGATACTATTTCTTTTTCAACTAAATTCAGTACCATAGAGCCTCCTGACTAAAGCCACTAAATTATATTTGTTGGCATTCATGAAATGATGATCCATTGATCCGCAGCAACTTCATTATAGTTCAGTGTCAGATACATCCTTCATCCTCTCACAACAACATACATGTACATTTGTACATACATATATTTAACTCCAATATTTCAATCGTGCTATTAGGGATCAGAAATATTGTCACAGCACATCCAGAATTCAATTAAGGTACAGACTGATGATGAAGCTTTAGCAGCACTACTCTCCAATACAGGGAGCTGGACGGTGTTGATATAGTCAGACTTTAATCTGGAGCGTTGTAGTACTTTTAGTCCGGATGCCCTTCCTGCCGACTTCCAATGACCAGGCATGAGATTGAGGGCAAATAAAAAACCCGGAACGAGCGAGCAAGTTTGCGAAGGGGGTCTGGTCTTGAAATTTTTGTGACCTTTTTATTGATATTTGGCATAATCTAATGTAAGAAAAATAGTTGGCTAGGGCGAAAAAATGGACGTTTTTTAAATAATCTAATCTTTTGTACACTAACTTGAATCATGACGATGTTATTCATCACATTTCTGACTTGCTAGATTTGGTGTTTAATGATTCGAATAGGAAATACTTATGCATCGGTTATGAAAAATGTTTTTTAGCTAGTAAAAAGTATCAAGGCTATAGTGTTTTTACTAAAGATAACTTTAAGGATGCTATTAAATTCATTATTCATGAAGTTTACGTCACTTTTGGTGGACTGGTTTTTCGACAGATAAAAGGTATACCGATGGGAGGTAATTGTAGCCCTTTGCTAGCAGACCTTTTTCTTTTACACTGCGAATATATTTTCATGTCTAATCTTATGAAAAGTAAAAAGTATGGTCTAGCTAAACTTCTATCGAATACCTCTAGATATATAGACGATCTGTGTATTATTGATTATAAACATTTCGCTTCTTTAATTCCTAAAATTTATCCACCAAGTCTGGAGGCAAGTAGAAGTGGAGATAATGATAACAACATTGAATATTTAGACATTAAAATGCAAATCACTAATACAGAAGCGGTTACCTCTGTATTTCATAAGGTTGATAACTTCAATTTTCCTGTTACGCTCTTAACATTTCCTCAAAACACTATGCCTTACAAAATAGGTATCAAAGTTTTCGCGGGACAGGTTTTGAGATATATTCGCATCTGTACACATGAGAGCGATTTTATTGAAAAAATAAATCGTACCTCCACCACCCTCATTGCGAGAGGTTATAATCGCTTTGATCTTAAGCGCAGTGCTGAAAAGCAGTTACACAAACACAGAGAGACTTTATTGAAATACGGTTATTTCTCCGCTAAGCAACTTTTGGACAACTGCCCGAACTTTATTTAAGTTCCTTTTCCATATTTCCAGTTTAGTCAGTTCGAATCATCTCGATGGCGTAGTCAATGTATCTGACTACATGTCCGAGATTTTTCTTTCGAGGCTGCTTTCTTTAAAGCAGGGCCCCGCTCGAGCGAGTTTGAACGTACAGGAATTAAGGGGCCGAAACGTGAATCTTGCTCAAGTTCCTGCTGATGACCTCTATTGCTTTTGTCCTCATCAACTTTATCACAGCATATATCAATTATCTGTTTTAGTTGCACTTCATGTAACCTGTGGGAAAGCCAGATCGGTCCTTTGGAGGGATCAAATTCTTTACTTTTCATTATCTTCAGCTTCATCTTCTCACTTCGATTGAAGCATTTGCGTAACACCACACGTGGTTGACCAGTTATCCGCATTAGAAATGACAGGTCTGTTTGTAATTGTATTTGACTGATAGCAGATTGGGATTTAGATAAGTTACAAAGTTTGAAGTATATAAGCAGACACACAAGTGTCATGTCTATAATCACTCCTTTTTAGACGCTAATGTCATAAGTAAGTTGTTAGATTTATAATTTTGTTTAAAACGCAGTAATAAGTTATATTTTTTCTTCTTTCAGTTTTTAGTTAGGCCTATAGTATTATTATTTTTCTTTATGATCTACCGGAGGTTAGCCTCAACCAATTCAACTAACTTTCGGAGGGGGTATACTTTTTTATTGCATATTTAGGTGAATTACGAGAATGGTCTTTTCAGCACCAAAAACCCGGAAGATTCTCATACCTGAATGACATTGTCGGGGCTCGAACTTTGTACCGAAAGATCGCTAGGCCAAGCACTACACCAACATATAACATTTAAAACAAAAGATGATGTCTTTGGTGGTAAATAGTAATTGCGGTTAATATATCAGTCACTAAGATGTAAACCATGAAATAATCAATATTGATTTTGAATTATTGAATAAGTCATGTGAATTAAATAATGTAGAACATTGGAGGTACGAGCTCATCAATTAACGCTTGCCAAAATTATATGAGGAATGCTATATGCGCATCAGGAGAATAGTCTGAAGTCATTACTTTTTGTGCGTCAGTGAAGTCATTGTGCAAACTGTTTGCTTGCACTTCTTTAACCCAAAATAATGTAATTGAAGGAGGATGAATCAATTACTGATTAGCAACTAGCAATAGAAATCGTGGGATTGATAATAGGCAAACAATTTGTAAAGAGAGTAAGCAATTAATCAATGCTGACAAAAGTAAGTAAAGAATTTCATTAATAAATGAGATGCGGAGAAAATATATAATGAAAGAATAGATAAATTGCTGTTTATCCTTGGAAGTGGAAGCACGCCACACCTGGGACTTCTGTTACACACACAGTCCTCGGAGCAGCAATCAGGGGGAAACTATGACAATAATGATAAAATGTAAACTGTACTACATACCAATGGTCTGGTTTCAAATGAACTGCTTTTACCACAGATGTGCTTGAGGTAAAAAGAAATTTCTTAAAGGGCCTGGAGATCGGTCCAGATGGGGTTAAAAAAACATTCATCGTGCTAAAGAATACATAATCTATTGGGTGATATACCTGACTATTTTTGGGCATGTGCAAATATGAGATAGTGGAGCGCGCTGCGACTAATCGATCTTCACATCAATTCTGAAATTAAGTAATTTTGATTTTCAGATAGTCATCCAATATCAAAAATTTGGCTTCAACAGCATTATGATTTTATAACGATACAAAATTCGGAAATGGGCGGAAAATTGTAATGCTAACGACATATTTGCGATCACTTTCTATGTCAGCTACTTATACTGTTCATGATAATGCACGGTTGTACAGACATTTACAAGATGGACGAAAATAAAAATCAAAGTTCAATTTTTCGGATGCATTTGTGGACTTGTTGATTTTTGTTAACTCCTTTTATCCAGAAATCGTTAGACAGCAATGCTCGCGAAATCAAAATATCCCTGAAAAGATCACCTGAATACTTTTAATACTTGATTCTGAACTTTCTATAAAATTCATTGATTGATTATAGAAAATATGTACATTAATTCTAGGTCTTCGTTGTGAAAATTAATTCAATCAACCGATTTCAGCAAGCTTCAGTCGATAGTAATAATGTGTCACTGCATTATAACTATAACACCAACCACCTTGGTATTCAAAAGATGGGTATTCATATATTCGCGAGCAAAGTAATTAGAATTTTACGTATTTGCTAGCATTTTCAAAATACTGCTGATTGGACACAAAAGCTTGTTACTATTCTTGTCAACAGATGTTATTTTGTTAAAGATTTACGTCATGGCATCACACACATTCTGTGTAAATATATAAAAAAAGTTTCATGTATTGCCTTGAGTCGACACCTCAAGTATGAAGATATGCTTACGTTATCTGAAACATCTGATGGATTGCTACTCTCAGATTTCACAGACCTTAAGTTAACTGCTTCTACGGCATACTGACCAAATCTGAAATAAACCGTATTCCAACTTGTCGATAAATGATTGAATATTTTTTGATAGGATGATTCAATTATAATTACAGCTGACTGTCACTGTAGTTGGCTGTAATTACAGCTGTTACAGCTGTTAACAGCTTGTTGCAGCCTGTTACAGTCAACTACACTGACTGCAGCTGTAACAATCAACAGCTCGACTGTAGATTGTAATTACAGCTGTAATCGAAGTCACCCCTACAGCAGCAATCTCATTTAATAGAGATATCCTATACCTTGAGATCATAAACCGAAGTAACACGCACTACTTATAAAAGCAAAATTAGTAGCAACAATATCAAGAGAAGTAAAGAGAAAGAAAGTCGACAATGACAAGACATCAGAAAGAACTTTTAAACTTTGAAACTGTCAAATAAATAACTTACACATGCATAGTACGTATAATATTTGTTAAAAGTATCGCTTTTCTCCTTCGTTCAAGTTACAAAGATGTCACATGGAATGCGCTTTCAATTGATGGAAATAGTGCTTCAGCAAGGTTAATGTGTGTTAATCCATAGCAGTACGCATCTTCAATGGGCTAACGTTTTACTGAGTTCTAGCCATTTATCGTTGACAATCAGCAATTCCATACTTTTTAATCTCGAGTTCATGAGAACGAAAGAGAAATCAATCAGAAAAGTGAATGATGGAAAGAAAAATAGTTCTTGTATACATCTTCTTCAAAAGATAATTGAATAATCGTGTTCTGTGGCTTTAATGGGGTCACTGAATTCTTCGGTTCACTAATCATTCTCTTTTTATGTAAACAAAGGAAACCGCCGACAGTTGAAATATGGATCAATTTCGCATGAGCTCCAACTAACTAGAAGATAATTTACTGTCCACGCAACTGACTGCACGAAGTCCTTCTTAGCATACTTACAAATGATTAATACGGAGTTAAAAAATCGCCGCGAAGTAGATGTTGAGACATTCCGACGCCATACTCATTTTCCTTATGAAGTGCATGCATCTATTTTCAATGTACACGTATAAATGAGCCACTTAAAGTTACAAAACAATTCCCATTAAAATTGTGCATGTAGGGCAACAGGATAATGATCAGTTTCTATGATTGTGGATTGAATGCCGATCATCATTTCCCTCGCTAATAAGTAATCCGGTACTTTCAAAGTCACAACAGGTAGTATCAAAAATAATCAAAAGGGACGTGCCGACTTCAGATCACGTGGAACACACGCTCACATTGCACATGTGGTGTCATCATATCAATATAAGTAATCTACTAGAATTTGCGGAAATGCTTTGAAAATTTGGTAGTCCCTGGAAGGGTTGAACACTAGTTAAAATGACATAATTGAGTCTCAGAACTAAGCAACTATTTCATGGTCAGCAAAAGATGCCCAGACTTCAATTAGCATACATGTAGTACCGCATGAAAGAGTAACAATGACTTTTGATAGTTGAGAGAGGATTTTTCCCGAATGCTGGTCTGATTCGCACACCTCTCATTCCAAAGACACGTCTGATGCTTTCATTCTCTTACAATGATTTCATAAATGCATTTTTCAGAGAATGGATGTTTTATTTACTTTCTGAAACATCATAGAGTCATTCTACTAAGTTGTCTTGAATTTGGATTTTAGATTCACTCTTAAACCTTACACGATTCGTCAAAATGTGAAACGCAACTCCGAGTTCAGAAAAGCATTTTTATGTATAAAATTGCTTGATTAATCCTATTCTCCATCAACAACCGAAAACGAAAATTCAACTTGCCTCCTGTCGCCTTTCGTTGACTGAAGCGTAACAATTTAGAGTTTTCGTCTATAGCAAAATAATCATCATGACATATTTACCATTCCCACATCCTGTATATGATAATAACACGATGGCTATTTGAATGATAAATACAGCAATACTTTTCATACTGTTTTTCGTAAAGGATCTTTATTCGTTAGAGCTACTAACGGATGAGATCAAATCCTCTCGTGCCAAAGAAATGACACTGAGTTGATTACAGATGTCTTCATTTGGGTGTGGCTCCGACTTTGATGTTTCCTGCGTCTATGTCTCCGATGGTTTCATCTCACATGGTGGCGCCCTCGCTTTGCTGGGGCGAAAGAGATTGCTTTGCATCTTACTGCGATTCTCAGAACACCTTCGTATTTGAATTCAACAATAAAAGGACCGAATTTTATTGTTCACCTAATCCTCAGGACAGTGTGGAACTTTATCAAAATGTAGTGCATTCCTCATGGTTGAGTAGTGATTAACAGTACGCCACAGGTCAATAAAAAACGACTTATTTCTGTAAAGTTTGCGTGCACGACCAAAACCAGATTCATGAATAACGGGAAACCAAGCGGGAACCAAACGTGATACCGGCTAGAGGTTCAAGGCTCTGTCCATAGCTTTAGATCGGTCGGGCCATAATCTGAATGCCGGATGTGGTCATTTTTGCTAGATCGCATGAAATTCTTTCTCATTGAAATTAAGTATCAGATGACATTATTATTGCTTCATTGTATTCGTGCAGAATAAATCGATTGAAAATAATTACAGTAACAGTAATAGTTATAATTGCAGCGTTATAGACATGTGATAATCGCAATATTTTAATTCTTTAATTTCCTGTTTTACTTGACTTGATTCTATGGATCCTAATTTCGTCCGAGGTGCAATTGAAATCATTATTCCATTTATAAAACAAATCAATCCCCTCCAATCACTCCAATCAGAAAGATAAATTGATTTCTTGTGGTAGCAAGCCAGATAAATTTTTCGGTTTTGTTAAGGACCACAAAAACCCAGTGATTGGAGGGCACCCGATGAGGCCAATAGCTTCAGTGCACGGAACTCCAGTTAATAAAGTAGATTGGTGTATTTCACAGATACTGACTCAAATTTTACGATTCATCCCGGCACATTTAGATAGCGCTAAGACTTTAATCCAACATTTAAATGAAGTCAACTACGCAAATATGGAGCATCCAGTTTTCATTAGTCTAGATGTGGAGCAATTATACCCAAGTATACCTATTGACAAGGGCATAGAGTATAATATCGCCTCTATTACTGAGCATTATGAAGAAATTGACCATTTTAACATCAGTATATCAGACATCAAAAATATGATGCGTTTCATTTGCTATAACTATGAAATCTGTTATGATGATAAAATATACCGCCAAATTAGAGGAGTGCCGATGGGATGCCGGTTCGCACCCGCATTTGCTATTATCTTCCTCCACCATATTGAAATAAACGCATTGAGAAACTTGACATTCGTCCCTCAATTTTACAAACGCTATATTGATGACGTGATCATAGGGCCTATAGAATTTGAAGAAAATATTATCAGGCAGATTAAACAAGAATTTAATCAAATATTGCCGGAAATAAACTTTACTTTTGAAGCTAATCCACCGGAAGTTGGCTTACATTTCCTAGATATTACTGTTTTTACCACTTACAAAATGGCGGAATATAAGTGGTACCATAAAAGTTGTCACTCGGACATCGTTCTACAAAAGGATTCTTTTGTTGAGAGTCACATAAAATCTAATTTCATTAATTCACGTTTGGAGCATATCAGAGCCCACTGCTCCGACGAAACTTATGACAGTGAGGCTAAAAATCAATTTTTTAACATTCTGAGAAAAAATGGAGATACTAAAAAAGATCTCAATCAAAGAAAAAAGAAAAGTAAGAACAGAAACAAACAAAAAAGAGAGGATAAAGCAAACCTCGTGATCCCTTTCATAAGTGATGTCTGTAACAAAAAAATAAAGAAAATGATAAAAAAATATGACATGAAAGGAAACCTAGTGACGAAACCGAACGTAACGTTGGAGCAATTTACTAGAAAGAAAAACTTGTCTCTCGCTAATGCCTGCGCGTGTTACGTATGCAAAGAAATTGGCCCAAAATACCACTGTCAAGACAGACATGTGGTGTATCAATACACTTGTAAAATTTGTAATGAAAAATATATTGGAAAGTCATCTAGACCTTTTAAAATGAGACACCAAGAACATAAAAGTAGTGTGAAAAATAAAACTAATTTGAGTACCTTAGCCCAGAACAACAGTAAACACCAGATCAACGGTATTGAAGATTTTCCCATTCAAATTCTGTCGAAAAAATAAACAATCGTGATGCTACTATAGAAGAAAGTAAGTACATTCGAGACCAGAAACCTGAGATAAATAGAAAATCGGAATTGACTAACTATCCGCTGATCAAAGGAATGTTCTGAGCCTTAAAGAGTGTTCACTTGCTGATGTCTAGTTGTGGAAGTTACCTATTTAAAGCAAGCACATTGTAACGTTCTGTTTGAACATTGCACCAAGAAGGCACAAGGCCGAAGATCCGTGCATATTTCTTTTATAATCTGTATTTTAAACGTGATCAATAAAGACGTACGGAGCCACCAAGAAATTTGGTTCTTCATATCAACAATGACTGTGCTCCTGAAAAACCTGATCAACCATATATAAAACACAGTCATCTCATTCATAAAGGAGAAAAATCATCATTATCAATCCTATAATGTGAATGCAAGACTACTTGAAATCAGATACTTTGTACTCTCGTGTTTCAAAGCTTTGACTTAACGCTACAGATCACAATATTTTTTCTCAGTATGTAGGCTGTGTTTGCATGTAATACTAGAAATGAAAAACTTTCAATCGTGGATTGTATCATTGAACGAAGTCCCGTGAGACTACATCTATTCAATGAATTGTTAGATCAGCTAAAGTCGCATGCGAAGCATAATTACTCGTAGTCTTATGCTAGTTTATACTCTTAAGACAAAAGGAAAATACTGATTAAGAAAATAAGCAAAAAAAATTATACAGTAATGCTCAATTATATCACTAATACAGTCTGAAGGTAAGAAAAGCGATTTGCATTCTTAACTCCCGTCGCCTTTTGAAATTTAAACGAATTGTCTTCGGTTGGTTTCAGTGTATACATTTATGATCAAGTGATTGCCATCAATGCGTAGTCAAATACTACAAATTTCATTATTTTGAAAATATATAATTTATACAATTTTATATTCATTTATGAGACATACAATTATTTTGGGTCTGAACTTGCAATATTAAGACACCATTTATCTAATAAAGATTTCATTCCATCAGTTTTGAAAGGTTCACTGACTTTCACAATCCCTGTACAATGTAGTCGAGCTGTTGCGCTTCCAAATGACCAGGGAGTCGATTCATTGAGTAGCCAGATCCGACGCAGAACCGGAAGAGTCAGTGTAGCTGAATCGTTCCGGATCCAGGTAGCCGCATCATAGGCAAACCCGTGCTTAGATAGTTGGCATTAATCGTTGCCCATATCGGACACGCCTTGCATGTCCATCCCGCTCCTATGCTCTTACCCAATGTTCCACACCACCAGCGCTGAGCATATACTAATCAAAAGGCCGACCCCCAAATCGGGTCTTATTCATGATCACCGAATACATAAGATACAGGATTCCTTATACAATATCTGATTTAGCAACACTGGCTAATTCAATTCTATATGAAACAGATAGGCCTATTATTTTCATTAAATCGTAGAGAAAATAATTTTCAGCACAATTATTCGATTTACCAATGTTCAGGCTTACGTTCCAGGATTACCATGGCATGCACGGTTACACGAAACATGCTCGTATGCGCACCATAATTAAAAATTTGTCGATGTCACTATACAAATGTAATGATTGCAACGCATGAAAGCAGGCAAAATTAATGATTAAATAACTTTCAATTGAATGAATCTTCTTGATTTATATAGCAAACTAAAGTTTCGTACAGTAATAAACGAATTAGTATCGGCAAGACATTCTCATACGTGGAGGTATTCAATCCTGATCTAATTTGATTGGAAAGCATCAGCTTTCTTGCATGTGACTGAGTTGGACAGTAGTCATGCCCGGGCCCGTGCCTAGAAAATGACTAGACCTGTGACCGGACCCGACTTTCCGTTCGATCTTCATTCAAAACATTATTATCGAAAATGGCGACGAATAGTCTAGTTGTCTAAACCTTACCAGTCTGCGACTTTCGTCTGTTGGCGAACCGCTCTTCATTCACCCCGAAAGGAATACTTGGTGTCATACTGACAGTCTTTGGTGTGTAAGGAGAAACGTCCTCTATTTTGCCATATGTTCCTGGACCGGGATTGTCTGAGTATTTGTACTTGAAACGCTGAAATAGATAATAGAAGTACTATACTACTTCCACTTTATAAGTAGATATTTGTCAATGGTAATTTTGAACTTCAAAATATAAATTCTTGAAAAACAGCGCTCCATTGGTTGAGACGCTGGAAAGAAATTCAGAAATCTCTTTATATGAGCATGCACGTCACTGATCTAGAATAACAACGCAGGTGATTGACATGATGGCCGCTATTTTTTATAGCTGAATTTTCATTTGAGAAAAACAAGAAGCTATTTGCTGAGAGCTCCGACAGAGAGTTACATAATACACGGTGATGATAAATGCATTTTTTAAGAATTGTTACTTAATTAAGGTTTCCAGGTTTCAAGAATGAATTAGGTACGTTTTAATAGAAGAGAATGTTTTAAGTTGGACTAGCGCTCGCTCGTCACAATGTAGACAATGAAGATATTCTACATGGATTTGGGTGTCTCACCATCCAGGCAATCGGCATCAGCAATGAATTTTAACATCACGGCATTTACCTTATTAAAAAAGAAGAGGCGACATCCCTATCCAGGACAGAATTATTCAAGCTTAGCGTTAATTATTCCCCTTCACAGGAATTTCAATTGTGTCGGTTAAAGATTAAACTAGGGAAAAGCAAAGAGAACATGCCTTGTCTAGATATCATGAAAATAAAGTTAGAAATGAAAGTCAGCCAACTGATACCTCGACCGAATGGCACAGGCCAAATGTGTCATTGTAGTGCCATCAGTTACTTGATTTTTCATCTTTTACTCTTTCACAATACAGATCTGATATTGGACATAGAAGATTGTCCTTTGCGGTCCACTGGTCCAGTAACTACGTCCTTTTGAGCAGGGATGCGGAGTCCTATCATTTTGATAGGACTCCGACTCCGGGTGGCAAGTATAGCGAAGTTTTTTTAAAAAAACTGGCAGCCTACATTAGAGGTCATTATACGCTTACCTGGACTTATCTTCAATGATGATTGCTGTATCAATTATAAATAATTTTCGATGAGAGTTTATCAAATGTCGCTTAATGTTGGATGCATGCGACTCGGCTCTTCCCATCTTGTTGATGTGTGCTTCACACGGTTTTTCTCCAGTCTCTACCAGGCAGGACATATCGGAACACTTTCGATTTTAACATGTGCTTTGGAGGAGCCATCACACATGATTAACGTGAAAAAACTAACTCAAACAAACTAGGATTTCATTTTTGTCTCTGATGTGACCTTTGGTGCGCAGGTGTGATCGAGGCTAGGAAGGTTTGTCTTCTCTATTACATCACCGAGTGAAAAGACAACCTTTTTTTCACTATCACGGTTCATTCCCTTAACTATTACAAGCTTTGCATGCAGCAGTGTCTCCGTACTTTTGTTTGACGGAGAAAGTTGACATCAAGACAGTGACAGCTATGCACGAGGATAAATAATTTCCTTGTATTATATTTCGGGTCTAGTTATAAGCCGGACTCCGGAGTCTTATCATTTGATAGGCTCCGACTCCGACTCCAGCAAAAATGATAGGACTCCTGGACTCCGATTCCGCATCCCTGCTTTTGACTAGAGGTTGATTAGCGAAACATGCCGATAACTTATATGCAACTCGATGGGAGGTCAATAACCGACGGAGATCTGAACTCGTGTTTGAGTTATTAAATTGTAGTACATTCTACAGCTTATCCAACTGTCCTCTCCATCATGCGCAAAAGTCCATCGACGTTTCAGACGAGGAGTGATGTCCTTCCACCAAATGGGGACAACACCGAGAGACCATCTTGGTCACCTACAAGGCCATCACGTATCTCCTTTTGAAATACACATCAACCATATGGTCACCGATCATCTCACAAGCAAACGTCCACAAACTACAAGTAATGCAGATTATGAAGAGCTCAGTATCACCACAGGATGCACACACACGACACCTACATGACAAAACACGTGCCTCCCCCATTATTAAACATCTTACACTACACGCAAAGCAGCTTCTGAATAAAGCGAGAACTCAACAACATCCGCTCCATCTCCTTATGCTACAACCACCTCACTGTGGACGACCAAAAGCCCATATTCACTAGTGAGAAGTGCGTAACACCGCAACTCACACATCCACCTGATATAACAACAAAGCAACTGCCCAAACCAACACACACTAACCACGGCTGCACACAAGGTAGTTCCAATATTCTGTTCAACATGTATGGCTTAAAGATTCCAGCAATCTCCGAATTAACATGTTGATTGAATAGCTTTGGAAGCACTGTGGCAAGTTCTTCAGTTATTTTAGCAATTAATCTAATATTGTGCCCTTGTGACTCAAGACTGAATGCTTGAATCATGTTAAAATTGATTTGTAACCATGTATGTGAGGTTTTATATAATGATGTTCACGTGGACTCATCCCCGCCTGAGAATCACATGCTGTTGACAGCTCATCAGACATCCCCTGGTATTCACATGATTATGGACGATTCCTTAGGTGCTTCTGTTGTGTGCTGACATAAATGAACACTTCATCAAATATCACATCTGTTTAACAACAAAGGAAAAGACATTCTTCCTTGATCGGCGTTTCGTCCGTTCTTGAAGAGCACACACGGAATTGATGACTTGCCTCAGACAAAGGTTCTACAACTGTTGATATCTATACTGTAAAAGTGGCAGTAGATCGACAAATACTCACACAAGATAATCAATAAAAGACTGATACGTCATAAATAAGAAGAAACAAAAGGGACAAGAAATTAAAGAAAGGTAAAATGTACTTGAAGTGCGTTCGTACACCACACTGACGAGACAATAAAGCATGAAATGATGTGATAATTTAATGCAAAAAAAAAGATTGAAAGAAACACATGAAACGGCGACAAAATCGTTGAGCAAAACATGCTTAGTACATTGTACCTTTCTTTAATTTCATGTCCCTTTTGTTTCTTCTTAATTATGACGTATCGGTCTTTTATTGATCTTGTGTGTGTATTTGTCGATCTACTGCCACTTTTACAGAATAGATATCAACAGTTGTAGAACCTATGTCTGATGTAAGTCATCAATTCCGTGTGTGCTCTTCAAGAACGGACGAAACGCCGAGCAAAGAAGAATGTCTTTTCCATTGTTGTTAAGCAGATGTGATATTTGATGAAGTGTTCATTTATGTCAGCACACAACAGAAGCACCTAAGGAATCGTCCATAATCATGTGAATACCAGGGGATGTCTGATGAGCTGTCAACAGCATGTGATTCTCAGGCAGGAGATAACCAGAATACACGTGAATCCCTGAATGGAAGTATGTATGCAACAAATGGATAAAATGCAATTACCTTCTTCGAGCTGTTGAATGGTGGCCTCTTCCTATTGAAGTCTTCAATTTCCATCTCTAGATCGGGAAGATCATATGTGTCCGGGGAAGGAAGGCCCTCCTTTATATGCTGCAATTGTATGTTTCCAGGAAAGCGGACAAATTCAGCTTTAAAAGGTAAATTGGGGATCTTATTTGGCGGCAGGGAGTCGTCATAAGATCCAGGACCTGGTCCTTCTTTCGCAGGAAAACCACAGACTCTTTCTGCAGTTCTGTGTCCCCATTTACATCCCTGTAGAAGATAGGAATTTGAAAAATAACACAAATGAAATATCAAATCACTGATTAACCTGATATCGTCTCTGATTGCGATTCGGTCTCACACGAACAGTGTAATGGGCAGGAGATGCGGTAACTTCGACAGGAGGGAGTTTGCCTAGAACCATTCGTCCTCCTTCTTCATGATACGTAGCCGTTCTGATACTCGTGATAGAATCTGGTTCCTTGACGTCAGTATATCTTTGTTCAACCGTTGCAACCTGAAGGCATACTTAGATGTTTCGGTTTCATGGCTTCAGAGAGAATATTTATAAAAATCTCGATATTATGTTTAACTTATCAGAGGAGGCCAAATACAAACTTGTTGTTCGGCAAAATATCGGACCAATGAGAAATCGATGATTTTGTGAGACAAAAAAGTTTTGCAATTATTTGAGAAAATGACGAAGTGACTTTTGCGAGAGCATTATAGAATCAAAGATAATATAATTAATAGTCCAGTAGCTGTTCCACTCAAGCAAAGTAATTTGCAAGATTAGGCACAATAATAGAAACACTGCTTAAACATTCCCCAAAAATGTTTAAAAATGTGACCTAAATAAAATTTACCGCTAACACCATTATGTGTGATTCCTAAAAATGCATGAATCCTCAATACTATGAGTTCATATTATTATAACATTTTATTATTAACATTATAACATTATTATTTATTAACTCATTTATAGCATTTATACTTGTACTTTAGCATGGTATGACATTTCATGTTTGAGTGACTATCAGGTATCGCAATGACTCTCCTTTTGATTATGTTAATATATTTTCCCTCTCTTACAGATGCCTTGAGCATTGTATGCTCCCGCTAAAGAAATAGAAGCTTGCAGTCGAACAAAGACTTTTAAAGCTATCTATAAACTTCATAACCGATGACATTGAAAATGATCAGAAAATATCATAATTGTGTTGATACATTATTGTAACGAACACTAAATGATCAAACGTGGCAGCACAATTCAAGTCATTATTTTTGTTGGGTGTTGGAGGTTTGTATAATTCAGATACCGCATTTCTCCTGATAAACGCCGCAGTTGAGAGGTCAACTTTTTAACAAACTCAGAAGTTGAGAGGTCAACCTTTTAACAAGCTCCGCAGTTGAGAGGTCAACTTTTTAACAAACGCCGCACCTATGAAAGCAAGAAAATTAGAAAAGAATTACTAAAAGCAATACCTAATCCTCCATTGAGCTAAAAAGCAATGATATCTTGTATACTGGCACTTATCAAGAGTCAATGGAATCCTTGATGATGTTACACTGTTTGTAGTCTATATTATGATAAAAGAAGTCAACATAATAAAAGCGTCACACTCTAATCAATGCATCTAATTTTATATCGTCATCAACATCAGATTCTGATTCAGTGCTTCCAGCACCGTCGAGCACTAAGCCATCTCATAAATCATCACGCTCAAGTTTAGTGTGACCATGGAAGAGAAACAGCAAATTCAACTACTGCACCTGTAATTCTAAAAAATTAGTTCCACACTGCGTTCATTCAGAACCGAAGCCAACACGACTTGTCGGCAATGCAGTAAGAAGACTACTAGATTGGTTTCAGCTCTTATTAATACTTTTCCGTAAAGGGTACATGCCTGGTTATTATTCTGTTATTCAATTTGGAAAAATCTGGTAAGTGGAAAATGACATATTTTAAAATACACCACCTTTTATTAGGCGCCGTCCTCTGAAAAACGCCGCGATTGGAAGCAGGTGATTGTAATTAAACGCCGCGGCGTCTATTGGAGGAAATGCGGTAATTAACGATAATCGGTAGGCCTATTATAACTAAGGCTAGCTGCTCTTTCACATGTCGAGTTTGCATTTTCCTATAGTAATGTAATGTTAAGCACATGCCTGTAATGGAATAATTGCATTATATCGGAGATAATTAATCAAATGTTGTGTGAAACGATTCATGAAACTATAATTTCTAATTCGGATCTACTTGTCCAAAGATTGATGATACATAAATTTTGTCTGAATCACTTGTAGACTGATTGCACTAACTTACCCTTCGTTTCTCTTGAAATCCAATATCATGCCTTAATCGGCCCCAAGTAGTGAAGTCGTTTAATATGTTATACGCACCAGGTCCAGGAATATCGTTGATGAGAACAGGAAATCTTTTACTTAGATTTCTAGCAGTTGAGCATCCTGGAATTCTCATTTTGGGTTTCTCTGGATTGTACCACCAGAACTTCGGTGATTCACCGTAGATAAAAAAGCTGTCCTTTCCGAAACGCTTAGCTCGTGTCCAATTGCTATTCCAAGATGAAACTGGAAACTCCGGAATATCATACATCCCTGGTCCAATTTTAGGACCTGTGCCCGTTGGTGTAACATATGTAAAGTTCCTCTTATCTCGACCATACATATCTGCAAAATTTTGAAATCAAATAATAATTTGAAATTGGTTGAAATTCGAAGAAATTTAAGAATGTATATAAATCATGAAAGATGGAGTTATCTTCTTACGCAACTTTGTAGATAAAGTAATGTGTATAAAGGGATTACGTCTCCCAAAAGTCCTAGCAAACAGGGCCATGATTAATCTGGCTATTCACAGAAAATAGATGTTTTGAGCAATTAATACTGTATTTCAACTTACTTATCATTGTCACATCATCGATGTGGAAGACTAATACCATATTTTACTTTGATTTTCAGGATTGCAAATCGCAATTTCTTAAAATTTATAAATCTAAATGTTCTTATTTATTATTCAAAGTTCTTAATTGAAGATGCTGAAGTGGTTGCCTGGAAGGTAAACAAATATCTGCTGCCATCATCATCTCATCATAACCATGGTCTGTCGCATGAGTGCCTGTTAGATATTTGGCAAACCTAGTCAAAATGATCTTTTCGCAAAATGGCCCTGAAATTCGGTGTTGATATAGCTTAAAACACTCAAAAATAAATACTCTGAACAGTTCGTGGAGATACGACTATTTGAAAATACTTTCAAAACATGCAAAAGGGTCTTCATTAAATTTCATTTTTCAAGGTGGGAAATTGAAGTTATGCTGTTGTTATATCATAATATATATTTTATTTTAAGCCAATATATTTCAACGACTAAGCGTCGTTATCATCAGGGCACATAACATAAAAATGTTATGTTATGTGCCCTGATGATAACGACGCTTAGTCGTTGAAATATATTGGCGTAAAATAAAATATATATTATAATATAACAACAGCATAACTTCAATTTCCCACCTTGAAAAAAAAACTTTCAAAACTGCTAAGGGCCTTTGACTTTCCGGCAAAAAAAAGCAGAAACATAGGATCTAGATGCTGTTTAGAATATTTTTGTTACTTAAATTTTATCTTCAGTCTTCTCTTAGAACAGCTTTATCAAGAACCCTTCGTACGACGAGTATTTTTGCTTGACACCGTGCACCAATTTTACAACTGTGTAGCACATCTATGAGTACATCTAGAGTAATCCACGAGTCACATTCCAACAACTACTAGGAAGATTTTGATGTGATTTTCAACTTTGATGTTATGGTATATAGTCTCAATTAAATCCTCTAATTCGCAGAATTTTCACATGTGACCACTGCTCGAAGACAAAGATGATGATGTGTATTAATACAGTCAAAAATCACCCTGACTCGCTAAGAAATATCAGCGGTATGAAAACAATATTTATTTTCCAAAGACGTACATTCACATAGGTTACAAAATTTTCTGCGTACATTGCATACATTGAACAAATCCTAAAAATATAAAGAGCATTAATTTACTTTTCTACGTCAAAACCGTTCAAATCGACACATTTTCTGCAGCGCTTGACAAGATCGTTTAACTCATCTTTGAAAAAATCATTATCCAGTTCATTTAAAACTCTACGTACGTGCTGCTCTATTTCATAAGGTTAATCAAACGTCTGTGCACGCAGTGTCTTCTTGAGATGACGAAGAAGGCAAAAATCTGTAGGCGCCAAGTCTGGCGAGTACGGAGGACCTTCAGTTTCAATTGCAATATTTTTTCTTGCACCACTGCACCTGTGTTAACTGGAGCATTGTGATGCAGCAAGTATTTGTTCCGCAGCTGTGTCCTTCGAAGCTGAGAAAACGCTGTGTCCGAAAGATCCGCGTAATACGCACCGCTTATTGTGCGATTCCGCTAGGATTCCGCTACTGCTCCAAAACACAGAAAGCATGTAACAACGACCATGTGATGCTGCACCTTTCAAATTTCTCGGCGCAGCTTTTTCTGGGAAACACCTTTCGGAAGACTCGCGCTTGCTCGTCGGAACGAAAAGATTCAAAGATGTTTCATCTTCTGTCGCGATGTCTTCAACGAACCGACTTCCAAGCTGATCGAGGAACTCCAAATTCGAACCACACGCGGCCAAACGTCTTTCAGCCATTTCTGAAGTGATGAACTTTAGGAAAAAAATCTGGAGCACAGTTTCCTGACTACCAAATTGGAGAGGATATTCGACACTGTTCCGTGACTCATTCTCAGAATATAACCTGCATCATCAATTTTAATGTGCCGATTTTCGCGTATTAAAGCAGCGCATTCCTCATTTTTGGCCTCTGGAATTTCTACTGGGCGACCGCTCCTCGTCGTGTCCGTAAAAACACTTCGTCATCCTCCTCGAAATTCACGAATCCAGTAATACACGGTGGTTCTTGACGTACAGGATTCTTTGTAGACTTCTTACAATTGTTTCAGAATCTCACTTGGTGCCAATTTTCGAAGGACAAGGAATTTAATAACGCTCCGATACTCCACTTCATCCATCACAACTGATTTTTATTCAACAAATCGGCACTCTACATGAAACTGCTTCTCTTACACGCCTCAAACGGTTGCAGTGAGTTCAATTAACCGATTCGTGACCTTCATACTCCGGTTACATCAGCCTATACATTTGGAATCGATGTTTCTTTTCTTTCTTCTCAAGTCCGGGTGATTTTTGACTGTACTAGCGGTATCTGGTACCACGTAGCTCCACCTCCAATGCTCATCCGGCTACTTCTTCTAACTGGCCTTTCTGAGTTTGTGGTCCGTGTGTTGGTGTTGACTCCATCTTTATCAATCGATGCAATAAGTGGACCCGCAAAAGATGCAGTGGTGTGCCCGGCAGGCTTCGTAACCAGGGATTCGTAAGCAGAGTGAGAGGACCGATAATGCCATGATACGAAGAATGTATGGATTCCGGCTTAGTGACCGAAGGATGAGTAAAGACCTTCGAGTGAAATTGGGCCTAGAGGACATTAGCTGTGTTTTGTGTCGTTCTCGTCTCGCTGGTTCGGTCACGTCGAAGACGAAGCAGGGTGGCGACCAAGATTCAATCTTCCGGGCGTTTCCCGGGCTCGGCCGGCATCCCGACAGTGTGATTCGAGCTCGATAAAACGGTCGTCCAGAGTGGAATTAGGTGGACAGAGATCGACGTGTTGGATGACATGAAGGTGCTGAGCCTCAACCCTTCGCTCGCCAACGATCGAGTTAAGTGGAGACGAACAATTAGGAAACAATCGTCTAACCTCGTCGGACGGGCTAAAAGGAAGCGAAACGGGAGTGAATGTGAGTGAGTGAGCGAATTCTTTTGTCCAACGCGACGATTCTTAGCATTCTTGGATATAATACGCCGTTATTTGTTTCACTGAACAAGAAAAAAATCAGAGAAACAAGAAAAGTCAGACGTCGGAGTCAAAGAATTATTTGCCAGCCAACATCTACGTGCATGAAGTTTTCACTATCAGCGACCCTCTAAGAAATCCTAGGCATCTCATCACTTGGCAACTTTCTTCAGCGAATTGTATCTGTAAGTTGACAAGATCGAAACATTTTGATATTCTTCATAATCGCGGTTATCTTAGAAAAAATTCGTTAATCCCATACTGCGCTTTCCTATGCAACCAACAGGTCATGTATTTATATGAATGGTCTGATATTTATGAAATTGTCAATCATGAGCTACGCTGTCAAGGCCAACTTGTAGAAAGCTATCAATTGACCGACAAATATTGTAGCTATGGGAACCTCCGATGCGATGATAGGAATGAGATCAGGGGTTAAACATTAGTCCATCACAATCAGCAAAGGTAAGTGTCCTAATAAATACTGTTTAGTGCATCAATAAAAGTGGGTCTCATGTACAGAAATTAGACTGTATGCAAACTCACAGCTTTTTGAAGAAACTAGAGGGAAAGCAATTAAATGAAAGAAATAGAATTTTTGAATCTTCCAGATCAACCATTGCAACCAAATAATCCATACTGGTTGCAGACATGTAGTTTCATTAGATATGATTCAATGCTTACATGTGATGCACTATGGAGAAGCTTGAAATATTGAAATGCATCACAATCAATTCTGAGACATCCACCTGCTTCTATTAGGATGGAACGGCAGTCACACATCTCAGCAGTACATTTCTTACAATGAGCAATGGTATTTGACTAAAGGATCAATGTAAAGGACACTTCATTTCTGCAACAAATAGAAATTCGAAACTTTTGACCACTTTTACATAAAATCGCTCCAGTTGAGCAAAATAAAAAAGTTTTTGGGTAGTAGTTCGATGAGAGACGTGTCAAATATCGGATTCATGCATGTGTAGGTCACTTCAATTGAGCTATTGAATAATAATCAATAAATGCGGTTGAAAGAGAAACTAAGGCTCTAAAAAATCCGAGATACAAACATGTAATGGCAACAGCCGCGATAAGACGCGACGAAAGCGTGACAGGACAACAAACTTTTGACAAAAAGCGCGACAACTATATAGGATACACATAAATTCGTCTACGTGGAAAGACATTGTCGCGGCAATTCCTGGAAGTCCTATGTACCCAGCTTAGTCAAAAATAGATATCAGGCTCGCGGTCAAAGACGACTGCATCAGACGACATTTGACTACGTCCTCCGTAATATGGTCAACTTATTCGCAGCGAATTCAGACAGATCGGGCGTAGGTGGCGAGAAAGTTGCAGTGCTTTATTGCAAAGACAGTGCCGTTGCTCGACTGTGACAAACTGCCATTGCGCGTTAATCCTAATGAAAGAGGTCACAGCATAACACACCTTCATGAGCTTGGGAGCTTTTTAATCATTATGGTATGAACCCTTCCGGCTAACAATAAAAATAATTGGAAGATTGATCATAAATTTAATGAGTACGTACCCAGTAACAAACTTAGGCCTACTGAGTTCCATAGAGCTCGTGATATAAACTTTGAACTGTAACAATAGAGCGTACCGAGGGTAAAATGGGGATGGTAATATTGTAGGAATGGAGGGCCGCCGATTCACTCAGCAATTACGGGCAAGACAACTGATCGATCAGTCGCTAGATCTCTGTTCAATTGAAGCAGGAAGCTTTTATTAAGAATGTCAAAAATGCGACTTCACCTCAACGAATAAGGTATCGGCTGATATCCTACTAATATGTTTCGTGCTCTCAAATTGAAAAGTGATTCTGAAATATGTCCCATTTGCACTCAAGAAACTTTCTAATAACATTCATTGCGATATTCATTTTGATATTCAAAATAGTTAATATCTACTTTAGAATGAGTACAACAACAATTTCGTATTGCAATATTATTGACGCAATGGCTACCAAAATCTCCGAAAAATTAGTGCTTGTCTTCAAATATTTCATGATCAAAATGAATGTCAAAATGGCCTACTTACACCCTCAACAGACCCAACCGATACTGAATTCTTGTATTACACCATAAACATGGATCACATACACAATTTGGAGTATATTGATAACCATCTTCAACTATTTGAATATTAAAATGAATAACAGAATGAATATCATTAGAAAGTTTCTTACGTCCATTTTATGAATTACAGTCCATTTCATAAATCGTTGTACAGCACAAAAATTCTTATATCTCTTGTATATTCTCATCAAATTTAATCGCATGCTGATAATCGATCAATAAACTTAATTGCTTGGTCAGCTGAGACACTTGGTTCGGAAAACATCATAGTGTAGCTTGCCTATTTAAATGAGGTAATGTGATTGTCTGCTTTGTTGCTGTCACGATGTTATTTCAAATATTAATATCACGTTGGCCAACGTGTAGGTGTCACTTAGTCTCTTTTTAATCATTGTTGAGCTGCTCCATTTATCGGACGCAACGCAAGCATCAGCATTCCTACGGCGTGAAGGAAATGCTATTGTTTGCTGTGAACAGGTGCAGAGACGAGACAAGCCCTTGTCAGATCTGAGATTCGAATTTCTTCTGACCTCAAGTGAGGGAAAGGATAAGTCACGCAATGACTGACTATAAGAATAATACAAATTTGAAGTTTGTCACTGAACGGATGGGCCGATTTTGGTAAAACTTCCATATTCTTGGAGCTGATAACTAGCCTTACTTTAAACCCAAACTCGAAAGCACCAGCGTTAATACAACAGAAGTTGTTGTGTGCAGTTGACCGCTAAAACCATTGTTAACGCGAAAGTGGCGTAAAATTAGGTAGAAGTGCAAATTGAATGAAATTGCACAAATTGATGTCCGAATTCGACAAAAATTATATCATGTGAAAGCATAACACGGGCCTGATTCAATAATGATAATCATAATTTTCTGTATTGCGTGGCTTCGTCGGTAGGTGTCGGTGAACGATTTGATCAAACATTCATACTTTCAAGTCTGCTGACCACAGGTGACCTGACATAACCTAAACGCTTTGCAAAACTAAAGTGCTTGACATAAATTTTCACACGGTACAAAGGTTATTGAAATTGATCATGTTCATCAATGAAAAAATCATGTCACACTTTTTGAGCAACAATTTTTTGGTGAAACATTATTATTGCATCTTTTTGACATTCAGCCAATCCTAAAAACCGTGTATCATGATGAAGATGGCTTACAGATCATGCTGTCTGCCAACTTGCATAAAAAAAATATGTCGTCTTCATGTTGAAATTCACACATGAAAGTGAGATCTATGTCAAAATAATCTATGGAACTTAAGGTTTCAGATGGCATATCGTTAATCAAATTGATCCAGGACTTCAACACGAAAATTGCCTTTGAAAATGGCTCAGCTTTTTGTGCAATTATTTTTGAAACGGTCTGTGTCACTCGACGCGACTGCCGATTAAGAAAAATTGTAGTTGATTACAAACTGTGATTACATTGATAAACACCGAAGAGAAAATTGTGAAGATAATATGCAGATTCAGTCAGAAGCATAGCTAATCTGCGAGACTTGATGGGGAAATCAAACTTCTATTTTACAGCTGTTGTTAGACACAGCTGTTTGGAATTGACATTGGTTAAGACAAATTCAAATAATTTAACATACTAAAACAATATACAATACTTTTAGTACATATTTGATCGTCACTCACTCCATTTCGCCACTGAAATGATAGTTGACAATCACTGCTATCAATGTGTTGTATTTTTTGATGCCAATACATTCGTTTTTGATTGACTAGCTTTATCACAATAATATTTAGATGTTTTTTCTGACAGATCGCTTTTACAGCAAACGGATTGTAGTCAAATCAACAATTGTTCTTTGTTAAATCTCGGAGTGATGCAGCAGCATGTTTGCTAATTTAAATCAAATAGATTCACTCTTATTATCACGACTTTCCGCAGTTGAAAATAGTGCGCCTTCAAGTGCTTTCTGCTCAGACGATGAAGTCAGAAGAAGTCAGATCAAGCTACAGTAACGCTTCACTTCAAGTTATCGCCCCTAATTCAGAAGTACTTGTCCAATTTGCACAAGTTTTGGCATGTGGGTAGAAAATATCCTCACTCACGTGCACTTAAAGTTTTGTAACGATTGATTCATTTCCACGGATTTTACACAAATTTGAAAACATGGGGGTACCATGCAATGATCCCACCCACCCACAAGTACCAATTGAGCCACCTTATAACATGGATATACGAAGTCCTATCATTTTGATAGGACTCCGACTCCGGGGGTTGATAGGACTCCAACTTTTGATGGGACTCCGACTCCGGGTGGCAATCATATAAAGCCTAGTTTTTTTGAAAAATTAACTAGTAACCCACGTCGTCATAGATCATTATAGGCTTGGCCTACCTGAACCCATAGAGTAGGTATGTTAATTAGAGTGACAACTCCGCATTTGCTAAATCCCCAATGTGTATACTCTTTCGATTTTATTGAATGAACTCGCGGGGGATACAGGTGGTATTGTCACCAAATGTTAGATATGCAAATTTTTGCAGTTTTGAAGAAATTACAACGGAATTGACTGATGATGATAACACAAAGCAGAAGGAAATGATACTATTTTACACATAGTCCATGTCTGACAGCCTTTGTGAGTTAATGTTTGTTAAATTGGCAACTCGATGACCTGCGCTGTTGCTTTCCTGCTGAACCTCAAGAGAATCTTCTTAAGCGTGATCAGGCAACATGCCACTAGCATGGCAAAATCACAGATTCAAAGACAATGATTTCAATTAACTTTGAAAGATGTAAATGGTTCCACATCACTATTCAGATTCAAGAAATGAAACATGAATTTAGTGAATCATAAAATCATGCCGGTGAAAATTGAATTAAAAGCTTGATATGTTTTAGCAAAGAAAGCAGGAATAATCTCGAGACTTCTTCATGAAGACTTTCATTAAAATACAATTCATGAAATTCCCTTGATAATCAGCTTTACTTCCGCTTAGTTAGGATGCTTATTATCAAATATTCATTCATTTTGATATCCAACAATTTCATGAATGGTATTGCAATGAAAGTCTTCATGAAAAAGTCTCGAGATTTTTCCTGCTTTCTTTGCTGGGGTTTCTTTGCCCCAGCGCATTGTGTGATTGCTTGGAGATCCCTACAGTTCACAGCTGAGCGCTGGCGTTCGGAACGTGCTTGAGAGTAGTGACTTGAAACTGTAAAGTGTGTGTAAAGGTACGTGTAAACGTAAAGATGCTCTCAAACACAAAAATTAAAATTATTTGAACCTTTGTTTTATGAACGGATGGGTAATTAATGGGAGTAATTTATTTCTGGGTATGCGCCGAAGGCCTCACAGACACGGAGACAACGCCACTGCATGTACAAAGTTTTTCACTGTATATTTTTTTGAGTCGACACCAAAGATATTTAATTGTTTATAAAAGGACTAGATGAGAAATAGATGCCTAAATTTGAATCCATTTTAGTACGGTCCTTATCGTGGCAAAAAAAGCATTATGGCAATGGTGCGAAATTGCTGTTTTGTCGGCTGTGTGATGTGCGATGCGACAAAATGCTTTAGAAATGGCATATGATATTAAGCATAATTCACTGGTATTATATGGTAAGTTTCAAGAATATTCATTCAGTTCATTCAGTAGTTTCTCTGAAAAAAATTGTTGAAGATGAGAGCGGTAGTCAATCCAGGTGGAGGAAAAATATTTACATGAACACTAGATCCCTGTGGGAACGTCACTTGCTAATATCAAAAGATTATCTGGTGAATTCGCGATTTTGTGACTAAATTTAATTTGTACTTATTTTCATGATAAAACCATTGCAAGATGTGCATATTCTTTATAAATTCGTACAAAATCCAAAGCAGCAGGTGGCGAATAAGTTGCTATAGAAAATTGACAGATACTCATTCACTCATATGTGCTGATTTTTCGCCAACCGACGAAACAATAGATATTGCAGCAGAATTAGCAGTAAGTAGTAATGTTTGTACACGTGTGTTAGCTTTAAATGAAAATACATTGCAAGGTGAATATAATCAAATAAAAAGCTGTATTTCTAAACTCACGGGAGCTTAAGGTTAAAAGTGTATATTTTCCATGAAATGTTGTTAGTAGATACTATGACATGATTTGAACATTTGTTATTGTTGTTAATTCTTGAATGTCAGGAGATGTTATCCAAATCTACATACATAAAGAGATTCTCTACTTTTTCATCATTATCAAATACAACCATGCAGCTACTTCTTTTTCATAGATAGATTAGCCATGGGACATAGGTAGGAGGTGCGGTAGAAATGAGAGCCTCGACAATAGAGGCGGAAAACAGGGATTATAAGGAATATAGCAACGTGATATATTGAGATGAAACATAGATAGTCGCAAACGATCGCCCGCGAACACGCCAAAAAATATTACTGAACTGTAGCAATGTAGCAGTTGATAATGTATCAGTTTAGCGCAAGGCATCAATTGATAAACACCTGTATCATGACTATTAACAATTTCAGTGAGAATCCGAATATAGCACTGATGAATTGGCTATTAATGAGGCTCACCCATGTCAACAACGCTCTTCGAGTTATTCACCAAGCTGAAACTACCCCATGGATCTATGTATTGTAAATAATTAACAGAGGGCATTTTAGGGCCAACTGGAATCGATCATCGCATGTCTTTCAATGTCAAAGATGTTGTCAATATGCATTGTATAACATACGCAGTATCTGTTGTTTGTTTTTATTTGCTTAAGCCAATTTTATATCAAATTTTCTGATAGTTCATATTTATTTTTTCTGTTGTGTCAATATCTATTTCCATGTGATTTCTTACCACAAAATTGCATATACACGTTAGTTTATTGCCAAGATTGGCAATAGCGTCTGGTTTTCATTTGTATTATTCCTGTTTGACATGCACTCTTTAAATCTAATAATCAACTTAACTGATATAAAATAATGCAATAAAGTCTATTTGGAAGAATTGTATCAGCAGTGTTCTTATTTACAACTGCGTTTTGCAAAGCATCTGAGAAAGTAGAATGTTAGACTATTACTTGTTAGTAGTAAGGAAGTGACAAACACCAGATAGCGCAAGATGGCCGCCATCGCTGACGTCCCCCCCCCCTCTGGAACGGCAGAGTGTCGTGGTCGGCCGCCGTGGTGCTTCGGGTCTGAGTCCCCCCCCTCTGGAACGGCAGAGTGTCGTGGTCGGCCGCCGTGGTGCTTCGGGTCTGAGTCCCCCCCCCTCTGGAACGATAGAGTGTCGTGGTGGACTTGGGCGACCGCCAGGATTAGTCTTGAGGCTATAGTGTGTGATGTTTTTCGTGCAATCTGCTGAATGTTGGGTTGTAAAATGGGTTGTTTCGAGTGGAAGGAGTGGTCGGATGAGAAAACGGAGGTCGGATTCGTATTCAGCGTGAAATTCTGCATCGCTATGGTGAGTTTCAAGTCAATCGGAGAGAAAAAATTTTCGGCTGACGTCCCCCCCCTCTGGACAGCTTGCTTCGATTTTGGCTTCCAGTGGACGGATTTTGTCGTGCGATAGCTCGTTTGAAAGCTAAGAGTGAACAAATTCAGTGAAAGAATCGGCTTGTTCCTATCTATCTTCGTTCAAAAGTTAGAGCGGTTACAAGATTTTAGGTCGGAGCTCGCTCACCTGAAAAAATCCTAAGTGTCAGAGTGGCTTTGTATGGGTAAAATTTTGAAAATTTTCCAAAGTGTGGAATTTCGACCTGGGACCGTCACCAAAACATTTTTCATCAAATTTCACTGACCTCCCCCCCCTCTGGACAGCTTGCTTCGATTTTGGCTTCCAGTGGACGGATTTTGTCGTGCGATAGCTCGTTTGAAAGCTAAGAGTGAGACAAATTCAGTGAAAGAATCGGCTTGTTCCTATCTGTCTTCGTTCAAAAGTTAGAGCGGTTACAAGATTTTAGGTCGGAGCTCGCTCACCTGAAAAAATCCTAAGTGTCAGAGTGGCTTTGTATGGGTAAAATTTTGAAAATTTTCCAAAGTGTGGAATTTCGACCTGGGACCGTCACCAAAACATTTTTCATCAAATTTCACTGACCTCCCCCCCCTCTGGACAGCTTGCTTCGATTTTGGCTTCCAGTGGACGGATTTTGTCGTGCGATAGCTCGTTTGAAAGCTAAGAGTGAGACAAATTCAGTGAAAGAATCGGCTTGTTCCTATCTGTCTTCGTTCAAAAGTTAGAGCGGTTACAAGATTTTAGGTCGGAGCTCGCTCACCTGAAAAAATCCTAAGTGTCAGAGTGGCTTTGTATGGGTAAAATTTTGAAAATTTTCCAAAGTGTGGAATTTCGACCTGGGACCGTCACCAAAACATTTTTCATCAAATTTCACTGACCTCCCCCCCTCTGGACAGCTTGCTTCGATTTTGGCTTCCAGTGGACGGATTTTGTCGTGCGATAGCTCGTTTGAAAGCTAAGAGTGAGACAAATTCAGTGAAAGAATCGGCTTGTTCCTATCTGTCTTCGTTCAAAAGTTAGAGCGGTTACAAGATTTTAGGTCGGAGCTCGCTCACATGAAAAAAACCTAAGTGTCAGAGTGGCTTTGTATGGGTAAAATTTTGAAAATTTTCCAAAGTGTGGAATTTCGACCTGGGACCGTCACCAAAACATTTTTCATCAAATTTCACTGACCTCCCCCCCTCTGGACAGCTTGCTTCGATTTTGGCTTCCAGTGGACGGATTTTGTCGTGCGATAGCTCGTTTGAAAGCTAAGAGTGAGACAAATTCAGTGAAAGAAACGGCTTGTTCCTATCTGTCTTCGTTTAGATGTGAGACGCCATTTAAGATTTTGGGACATTGGCGAAAAATGACAGAGTTAGAATTTGGGACGTTTTGGGCTGTAGCTTCAAAACGAAGCATCGGATGGGAAAACGGATTTCAGATTTGGAATCAGCGTGAAATTCTTTATCTGTATGGTGAGTTTCATGTCAATCGGAGAGTTTCAAGTCAATCGGCGAGAAAAATGTTCAACATTTTTCGGAAAAACGAGTTAGAATTTTTGCGATGGCTGCCTACTGTAGAGCCAAAACGAAGCATCGGATGGGAAAACGGAGGCCAGATTCGGATTCAGCGTCAAATTCTACATGGAAATGGTGTATTTCCAGCTCAATCGGAGCACTAGAACCGGATATAGACGGGATTTTTAGTGTTTGGATGGTGGGTATTACGTCATCAGCTGATCGCCACACACTATATAAGCTGGGAACCGACGGAGACTTTTCATTAAGACGAGAGATTGTCAACGGTAAGTCATCTCTCTGAGCTCCGATGATAGCTTCGGACATTCCAAATTCCAAGTTTCTGTAAGAAACCGACTTAGAAAATTTCATTGCTGATATCAGCTAAGCCGTCAGACTTAGAGGTTAGCCAGGAGATGGCCTTCGTCTCCAGGCCATAAAAGACTCCAAAACTTTAAAGGCTTGTAACTTTGCTTCTACAAGTCCGTTTGACTTGATTCAAAAAGGGTTCGGTCGCTATTGACCTGGCCTAAGTGACAGACTACTTATAAAATTTCATAAGTAGTGCTAAAAAGTTGAAAAATTTAAATTCACTAGTTTTGGAGGTTTTCTGGGGTTTTCAAGTATGCTGAGTTCAAATCTACTATCAGATTTCAAATTTAACTAAGTCTAAGGCAGCTTTGAGGGGTTAGATCCCAGCTACTGTTCACTACCTTTGACTCGGCGTTGCTGTTACCACTTCGGGGCAGTGACAATGATGTCTTAAGCTGTAAATAGCGGGTATCGGGGAAGATCTCTCACTTCCCTAGTGATCAGTACAAGGCCTTCGGGCTGTCGACGGGATCTAGTGCCACTCACTACACTCAAATCTATCATCTCACTAAGTGTAAAATCATTCTTTTCCGTTTTTATAAACTAGGAATCAATCGTTTGCTATCAAACGTTTACGGAATTATAATCATTGTTTTCCCCTTTTCACTTCAGAAAATGGTTAACTACAATAATGCCAAGACGGCTTTCAAGCTCTGCGTTTGTGCAAAGATTTTTCGTAGTGATGCCTTCAAGAAACACTCTTGTGTAAATAAGCGAATGGTAGGGGGCATTCGATACTTTTGCAGCAGCCATAATGCATCTCGCCTTGTCGAGACGTTACCGGAGTGGCATGCGAAGCATAGCAGTTGCAGTCAACCAGAGCTGACTGAGGAGGCGAAGCAAAGTCTCTTCAGCTCAGAGTTAAAAGCTCTGGAGACTCAGTGCGCTGTCGAGGCTATCGCGTCACCAAAGCCTCCCTCATCTAGTGCACCAGCAAAGGCTCTCTCACCCACCCCGATTCTGGAGACTCAGTGTGCTGTCGAGTCTATCGCGTCAGCAGAGGCTCCTTCATCTAGCGTGCCAGCAAAGGCTCTCTCACCCACCCCGATTGAGTCTTCTCCGAAGTCGAGTAAATCCTCCTCCTCCTTTAGCGATGAGTCGGCTACTAGTAGCAGCGACAGTGAGGAAGAGGAGGAGGAGGAAAAAGGCTCGACGAAGGCTGACCTAGTCGAGAATGTCTACCTCGATAGCGAGGTAGAGGCGGTGAGGGAAGTTGACCTCGATAGCGAGGTGCAGCCGGCTAAGTTATCGGGCAGTGGTGGGATTGCGGCTCAATGTCGCAACTTCATTATGCGCCCACCACTGGTCGATAACTATGACAAGTTGAAGAATGAGTTGGAGGTGTGGAAGAGGGACTGTTTCTTCTATAAAGCGAGTTCCGAGAACCTCTCGCGAGTCACTCAGGAGCTCAAGAAGACTCAAGCTAGTCTTTTTGAGAAAGAAGGAGAGCTCGATCGCGAGAGGTTCTCGCACCTCGCTAGTAAGGCTAGAGAAGAGCAGCTCCTGATCGAGAGAGAGAGTCAGGAGAAGGAGTTGAGAAAGATGAGGGAGGAGGTGGAAGGGCTGCGAAAGCAGTTGGGGAAGGTGGTGGCGACTAATCAGGAGCTGCACCAGCAAGTGATGAGTAGCAGTACTCGACGATCAAGTCGCCTCCACATTCCCCTAGATAAGAAAGGACGTGTGCCCGCAAGACCGCTCCTCTGTGAACGTGGCAGAGACGAGATGTGTTATAGCAGGGCTAAAAAAGGTATCGAATGCCTTCATTTTACATTCGACCATAAGGAGGCAATCACAGGATTCCTGTTCGAACCACGTCCGGAGAAGATCTGTAAGTTAAAACAAGTAACTTAGAGTTCAAGATGATAACTAACAACTTCTTTCTTTACAGATATCAAAGAGAAGCGCCCACCTGCTTCCGTCAACGAGCCGGAGGCGAAGCGGCAAGCTTGAGTCCCATATTCCTTCAATCATCCCGAGAACGACCCATCGGCTCTCTTAAGGGCCACCTAGGGGCAAGACATGATAGAACCTCCACGCGGTTTGCCCTGGGCAGTCTTCGGACTGGCGAATACTATCATTAAGTTGAATCTGCTATCAGTCAACTTGAACATTATGCAGTCGATTGCTATCCCTGAAGCATTCTGATTCGCTGTTGAGCAATTCATTGTTGAAAACCCTATATAAGCCAGAAGATTGTAGCGCTTCTCATTCAATTTGAAGTCACGATGGAAGCGACATCTGCCGACAACATTCCCGTCTTCACCGATGAAGACAACGCCATTCCCGAGTTCGTCATCCTCGACGAGTGGGATGAAGAGGATGAGAAGAAGGGGAAGATCGAGAAGATCATTTGGACGGATGGGGTGTGGACTCCAAATACCACTCGCATCCGAAAGGTGCCAGATGCACCAGTACGACCTCGGCGGTATAGGGTCTATGACAACCTAACCGTCATACCCATTGACTATTCCAGCCAATAGTCAAATTCACACCACCCGAGAACGAACCATCGGCTCTCTTAAGGGCCACCATGGGGCAAGATATGATAGAACCTCCTCGCGGTTTGCCCTGGGCAGTCTTCGGACTGGCGAATACTATCATTAAGTTGAATCTGCTATCAGTCAACTTGAACGTTGCAAATGAAGTTCGGTGTAATACTTCCTTTCGACGGGCGTTCCTGTCAAGGGCGGCGGTGAAACCCGTAGCTATGTATACCGCAAGGGACATTCGGCAATGGTCAATCTTGTTAAACCTCTCTGCGTCATGTTTGCAAGTGATTGCCTCTGTCTCAACGTAGTATGCATTCGCGCCAGGGCGACATTTAGCCAACTGTCGAAGGTTGCCTAAAACTTTCCATTGCATACGTTATGAGAACCATGAGTTCTACCTGTCTCTATCAATGAGACGAATTGATGAATGAAATGAAATGGGAGGACACTCACGTGCCACACGCAACATAACACACTTCTCTCTTCCGTAGTCTAACAAGCTCTTTACACATGGATCGCAGTCGATTGCTATCCCTGTATCAGAAGTGCAAGCTATCTTAATTTTGTTTGACACTATTTCATCTATCATCATCGCCCATATGAAATGTTTTAAGATTTACAAGTTAGACTAAGCGTGCTACTATTTCCAAATGAAAAAGTATACATGGTTAAATCATCCACTTAAGCCCATCCGTAGTCTAACAAGCTCTTTACACATGGATTGCAGTCGATTGCTATCCCTGTATCAGAAGTGTAAGCCATCTTAATTTTATTTAACACTATTTCATCTACCATCATCACCCATATGAAGTGTCATAAGATTTACAAGTTAGAAATAAAGTTTCAATAGTGTATGTGTTAGAAATAAAGGTGTAACTGTTTGTAAAAATAAGATCGCAAGATTTACTAGTTTACAAGTTAGACTAAGTGTAAATTAAAAATAAAATTATAACTGTTTCAAGAGTTTACAAGTTAGAAATTAAGTTTCAATGGTGTATACGTTAGAAATAAAGTTTTAGCTGTTTGTATATCAAAATAAAGTTTCAAGAGTTTACAAGTTAGAAATAACGTTTCAATAGTGTGTGCGTTAGAAATAAAGTTTTAGCTGTTTGTATATCAAAATAAAGTTTCAAGAGTTTACAAGTTAGAAATAACGTTTCAATAGTGTGTGCGTTAGAAATAAAGTTTTAGCTGTTTGTATATCAAAATAAAGTTTCAAGAGTTTACAAGTTAGAAATAACGTTTCAATAGTGTATGCGTTAGAAATAAAGATGTAACTGTTTGTAAAAATAAGATCGCAAGATTTACTAGTTTACAAGTTAGACTAAGTGTAAATTAAAAATAAAATTATAACTGTTTCACGAGTTAAAGCGTTGATGCAACGATGAACAATTAATAAGCTGAAAAGTTTTAGATTCACTTTAACATTACCATATGTTTAGAGATAGAAATGTATCACAGCAAAGCTACTTCATGAGTTAGTTTGCCAGGAGTGTATCATCTCAAACTTTTACTCCGACTGTGGAACATTGATTTCCATGATGAAGATTTAAATAGTTAGATTCGATGACGAACAAGATTTACTAGTTTACAAGTTGGATAAAGCGTTCTACTATTTGTAAATGAAAGATATCATTTCAACAGTTTACCAGTTAGAAATAAAGTTTCAACAGTCTACAAGTTAAAAATAAAGTTTCAACCGTTTACAAGTTAAAAATGAAGTTTCAATAGTGTGTATGTTAAGAATAAAGTTCTATCTGTTTATATGTTAGAAATAAAAATGAGGGTTCACCAGTTTACAAGTTAAGAATAAAGTTTTATCTGCTTGTATGTCAGAAATGAAATAAAGCTTCACCAGTTTAAGAGTTAAAAATAAAGTTTCAATAGTGTGTATGTTAAGAATAAAGTTCTATCTGTTTATATGTTAGAAATAGAATGAAGTTTCCCCAGTTTACAAGCTAAGAATAAAGTTCTATCTGTTTATATGTTAGAAATAGAATGAAGTTTCACCAGTTTACAAGCTAAGAATAAAGTTCTATCTGTTTATATGTTAGAAATAAAATGAAGTTTCATCAGTTTACAAGTTAAGAATAAAGTTTCAATAGTTTACAAGTTAAGAATAAAGTTTCAATAGTGTACATGTTAAGAATAAAGTTCTATCTGTTTATATGTTAGAAATAAAATGAAGTTTCATCAGTTTACAAGTTAAAAATAAAGTTTCAATAGTTTGCAAGTTAAAACTAATGTTTGACCAGTTGGCAAGTTAAGAATAAAGTCTTATCTGTTTGTATGATACAAATAAAACAAAGTTTCAACCGTTTACAAGTTAAAAATAAAGTTTCAATAGTTTACAAGTTAAAAATAAAGTTTCAATAGTGTGCATGTTCAGAATAAAGTTCTATCTGTTTATATGTTAGAAATAGAATGAAGTTTCACCAGTTTACAAGTTAAGAATAAAGTTCTATCTGTTTATATGTTAGAAATAAAATGAAGTTTCATCAGTTTACAAGTTAAGAATAAAGTTGTATCTGTTTGTATGTTAGAAATAAAACAAAGTTTCAACCGTTAACAAGTTAAAAATAAAGTTTCAATAGTTTGCAAGTTAAAACTAATGTTTCAATAGTGCGTATGTTGAGAATAAAGTTTTATCTGTTTGTATGATAGAAATAAAACAGAGTTTCAACCGTTTACAAGTTAAAAATAAAGTTTCAATAGTTTGCAAGTTAAAACTAGTGTTTCAATAGTGCATATGTTAAGAATAAAGTTTTATCTGTTTGTATGTTAGAAATAAAATGAAGCTTCACCAGTTTACAAGTTAAGAATAAAGTTTTATCTGCTTGTATGTCAGAAATGAAGTAAAGTTTCACCAGTTTAAGAGTTAAAAATAAAGTTTCAATGGTGTGTATGTTAAGAATAAAGTTCTATCTGTTTATATATTAGAAATAGAATGAAGTTTCACCAGTTTACAAGTTAAGAATAAAGTTCTATCTGTTTATATGTTAGAAATAAAATGAAGTTTCATCAGTTGGCAAGTTAAGAATAAAGTTCTATCCGTTTGTATGTTAGAAATAAAACAGAGTTTCAACCGTTTACAAGTTAAGAATAAAGTTTCAATAGTTTACAAGTTAAGAATAAAGTTCTATCTGTTTATATATTAGAAATAGAATGAAGTTTCACCAGTTTACAAGTTAAGAATAAAGTTCTATCTGTTTATATGTTAGAAATAAAATGAAGTTTCATCAGTTTACAAGTTAAAAATAAAGTTTCAATAGTTTGCAAGTTAAAACTAATGTTTCACCAGTTGGCAAGTTAAGAATAAAGTTTTATCTGTTTGTATGATACAAATAAAACAAAGTTTCAACCGTTTACAAGTTAAAAATAAAGTTTCAATAGTTTACAAGTTAAAAATAAAGTTTCAATAGTGTGCATGTTCAGAATAAAGTTCTATCTGTTTATATGTTAGAAATAGAATGAAGTTTCACCAGTTTACAAGTTAAGAATAAAGTTCTATCTGTTTATATGTTAGAAATAAAATGAAGTTTCATCAGTTTACAAGTTAAGAATAAAGTTGTATCTGTTTGTATGTTAGAAATAAAACAAAGTTTCAACCGTTAACAAGTTAAAAATAAAGTTTCAATAGTTTGCAAGTTAAAACTAATGTTTCAATAGTGCGTATGTTGAGAATAAAGTTTTATCTGTTTGTATGATAGAAATAAAACAAAGTTTCAACCGTTTACAAGTTAAAAATAAAGTTTCAATAGTTTGCAAGTTAAAACTAGTGTTTCAATAGTGCATATGTTAAGAATAAAGTTTTATCTGTTTGTATGTTAGAAATAAAATGAAACTTCACCAGTTTACAAGTTAAGAATAAAGTTTTATCTGCTTGTATGTCAGAAATGAAGTAAAGTTTCACCAGTTTAAGAGTTAAAAATAAAGTTTCAATGGTGTGTATGTTAAGAATAAAGTTCTATCTGTTTATATGTTAGAAATAGAATGAAGTTTCACCAGTTTACAAGTTAAGAATAAAGTTCTATCTGTTTGTATGTTAGAAATAAAATGAAGTTTCATCAGTTTACAAGTTAAGAATAAAGTTTTATCTGTTTGTATGTTAGAAATAAAACAAAGTTTCAACCGTTGACAAGTTAAAAATAAAGTTTCAACAGTGTGTATGTTAGAAATAAAGTTTTATCTGTTCATATGTTAGAAACAAAACAAAGTTTCAACAGTTTACAAGCTGAAAAATAAAGTTTCAACAGTGTGTACGTTAGGAATAAAGTTTTATCTGTTTGTAAGTTAGAAATAAAGTTTTAACTGCTTGTATGTTAGAAATAGAGGTATGACAGTTTATATGCTAGAGAGAAAGGTATAACTGTTTGTAAAGTACGATCGTAGGATTTACTAGTTTGCAAGTTAGACTCAGCATTCTACTAGTTGTAAATGAAAAATATCGTTTCAACAGTTTACAGATTAGAATAAAGTTTCAATAGTGTGCACGTTAGAAATAAAGTTATGACTGTTTGTATGTGTATGTGTGTTAGAAATAAAGTTTCAACCGTTTACAAGTTAAAAATAAAGTTTCAACAGTGTGTATGTTAGAAATAAAGTTTTATCTGTTCATATGTTAGAAACAAAACAAAGTTTCAACAGTTTACAAGCTGAAAAATAAAGTTTCAACAGTGTGTACGTTAGGAATAAAGTTTTATCTGTTTGTAAGTTAGAAATAAAGTTTTAACTGCTTGTATGTTAGAAATAGAGGTATGACAGTTTATATGCTAGAGAGAAAGGTATAACTGTTTGTAAGACAAGATCGTAAGATTTACTACTTTGCAAGTTAGACTCAGCATTCTACTAGTTGTAAATGAAAAATATCGTTTCAACAGTTTACAGATTAAAATAAATTTCAATAGTGTATATGATGGAAATAAAGTTTAAGCGCTTTGTGCGTTGGAAATAAAGTTTCAGCCGTTTACAAGTTAAAAATAAAGTTTTAACAGTGTGTACGTTAGAAATAAAGTTTTAGCTGTTTATATATTAGAAACAAAATAAAGTTTCAACAGTGTGTATGTTAGAAATAAAGTTTTATCTGTTTATATGTTAGAAACAAAACAAAGTTTCAACAGTTTACAAGCTGAAAAATAAAGTTTCAACAGTGTGTACGTTAGGAATAAAGTTTTATCTGTTTGTAAGTTAGAAATAAAGTTTTAACTGCTTGTGTGTTAGAAATAGAGGTATGACAGTTTATATGCTAGAGAGAAAGGTATAACTGTTTGTAAGACAAGATCGTAAGATTTACTACTTTGCAAGTTAGACTCAGCATTCTACTAGTTGTAAATGAAAAATATCGTTGCAACAGTTTACAGATTAAAATAAAGTTTCAATAGTGTATATGATGGAAATAAAGTTTAAGCGCTTTGTGCGTTAGAAATAAAGTTTCAGCCGTTTACAAGTTAAAAATAAAGTTTTAACAGTGTGTACGTTAGAAATAAAGTTTTAGCTGTTTATATATTAGAAACAAAATAAAGTTTCAACAGTGTGTATGTTAGAAATAAAGTTTTATCTGTTTATATGTTAGAAACAAAACAAAGTTTCAACAGTTTACAAGCTGAAAAATAAAGTTTCAACAGTGTGTACGTTAGGAATAAAGTTTTATCTGTTTGTAAGTTAGAAATAAAGTTTTAACTGCTTGTGTGTTAGAAATAGAGGTATGACAGTTTATATGCTAGAGAGAAAGGTATAACTGTTTGTAAGACAAGATCGTAAGATTTACTACTTTGCAAGTTAGACTCAGCGTTCTACTAGTTGTAAATGAAAAATATCGTTGCAACAGTTTACAGATTAAAATAAAGTTTCAATAGTGTGTATGATGGAAATAAAGTTTAAGCGCTTTGTGCGTTAGAAATAAAGTTTCAGCCGTTTACAAGTTATAAATAAAGTTTTAACAGTGTGTACGTTAGAAATAAAGTTTTAGCTGTTTATATATTAGAAACAAAATAAAGTTTCAACAGTGTGTACGTTAGAAATAAATGAAAGTAAGAACTTCATCGTATGAGTATTCAAAGCATGTTTTGTAAATCAAATGTGTGTCATACTGACATGATAGAATCAAATGAACTTGACAAACGCGTTTGTCAAGCTTGATTCTATCATGTCAGTATGACACACATTTGATTTACAAAACATGCTTTGAATACTCATACGATAAAGTTCTTACTTTCATTTATTTCTAACGTACACACTGTTGAAACTTTATTTTGTTTCTGATATATAAACAGCTAAAACTTTATTTCTAACGTACACACTGTTAAAACTTTATTTATAACTTGTAAACGGCTGAAACTTTATTTCTAACGCACAAAGCGCTTAAACTTTATTTCCATCATACACACTATTGAAACTTTATTTTAATCTGTAAACTGTTGCAACGATATTTTTCATTTACAACTAGTAGAATGCTGAGTCTAACTTGCAAAGTAGTAAATCTTACGATCTTGTCTTACAAACAGTTATACCTTTCTCTCTAGCATATAAACTGTCATACCTCTATTTCTAACACACAAGCAGTTAAAACTTTATTTCTAACTTACAAACAGATAAAACTTTATTCCTAACGTACACACTGTTGAAACTTTATTTTTCAGCTTGTAAACTGTTGAAACTTTGTTTTGTTTCTAACATGTGAACAGATAAACTTTATTTCTAACATACACACTGTTGAAACTTTATTTTTAACTTGTAAACGGTTGAAACTTTATTTCTAACACACATACACATACAAACAGTCATAACTTTATTTCTAACGTTCACACTATTGAAACTTTATTCTAATCTGTAAACTGTTGAAACGATATTTTTCATTTACAACTAGTAGAATGCTGAGTCTAACTTGCAAACTAGTAAATCCTACGATCGTACTTTACAAACAGTTATACCTTTCTCTCTAGCATATAAACTGTCATACCTCTATTTCTAACATACAAGCAGTTAAAACTTTATTTCTAACTTACAAACAGATAAAACTTTATTCCTAACGTACACACTGTTGAAACTTTATTTTTCAGCTTGTAAACTGTTGAAACTTTGTTTTGTTTCTAACATATGAACAGATAAAACTTTATTTCTAACATACACACTGTTGAAACTTTATTTTTAACTTGTCAACGGTTGAAACTTTGTTTTATTACTGACATACAAACAGATAAAACTTTATTCTTAACTTGTAAACTGATGAAACTTCATTTTATTTCTAACATACAAACAGATAGAACTTTATTCTTAACTTGTAAACTGGTGAAACTTCATTCTATTTCTAACATATAAACAGATAGAACTTTATTCTTAACATACACACCATTGAAACTTTATTTTTAACTCTTAAACTGGTTAAACTTTACTTCATTTCTGACATACAAGCAGATAAAACTTTATTCTTAACTTGTAAACTGGTGAAGTTTCATTTTATTTCTAACATACAAACAGATAAAACTTTATTCTTAACATATGCACTATTGAAACACTAGTTTTAACTTGCAAACTATTGAAACTTTATTTTTAACTTGTAAACGGTTGAAACTTTGTTTTATTTCTATCATACAAACAGATAAAACTTTATTCTCAACATACGCACTATTGAAACATTAGTTTTAACTTGCAAACTATTGAAACTTTATTTTTAACTTGTTAACGGTTGAAACTTTGTTTTATTTCTAACATACAAACAGATACAACTTTATTCTTAACTTGTAAACTGATGAAACTTCATTTTATTTCTAACATATAAACAGATAGAACTTTATTCTTAAGTTGTAAACTGGTGAAACTTCATTCTATTTCTAACATATAAACAGATAGAACTTTATTCTGAACATGCACACTATTGAAACTTTATTTTTAACTTGTAAACTATTGAAACTTTATTTTTAACTTGTAAACTGATGAAACTTCATTTTATTTCTAACATATAAACAGATAGAACTTTATTCTTAACTTGTAAACTGGTGAAACTTCATTCTATTTCTAATATATAAACAGATAGAACTTTATTCTTAACATGTACACTATTGAAACTTTATTCTTAACTTGTAAACTATTGAAACTTTATTTTTAACTTGTAAACGGTTGAAACTCTGTTTTATTTCTAACATACAAACGGATAGAACTTTATTCTTAACTTGTAAACTGATGAAACTTCATTTTATTTCTAACATATAAACAGATAGAACTTTATTCTTAACTTGTAAACTGGTGAAACTTCATTCTATTTCTAATATATAAACAGATAGAACTTTATTCTTAACATACACACCATTGAAACTTTATTTTTAACTCTTAAACTGGTGAAACTTTACTTCATTTCTGACATACAAGCAGATAAAACTTTATTCTTAACTTGTAAACTGGTGAAGCTTCATTTTATTTCTAACATACAAACAGATAAAACTTTATTCTTAACATATGCACTATTGAAACACTAGTTTTAACTTGCAAACTATTGAAACTTTATTTTTAACTTGTAAACGGTTGAAACTCTGTTTTATTTCTATCATACAAACAGATAAAACTTTATTCTTAACTTGCCAACTGGTGAAACATTAGTTTTAACTTGCAAACTATTGAAACTTTATTTTTAACTTGTAAACTGATGAAACTTCATTTTATTTCTAACATATAAACAGATAGAACTTTATTCTTAACTTGTAAACTGGTGAAACTTCATTCTATTTCTAATATATAAACAGATAGAACTTTATTCTTAACATGTATGTACACTATTGAAACTTTATTCTTAACTTGTAAACTATTGAAACTTTATTCTTAACTTGTAAACGGTTGAAACTCTGTTTTATTTCTAACATACAAACGGATAGAACTTTATTCTTAACTTGCCAACTGATGAAACTTCATTTTATTTCTAACATATAAACAGATAGAACTTTATTCTTAACTTGTAAACTGGTGAAACTTCATTCTATTTCTAATATATAAACAGATAGAACTTTATTCTTAACATGTACACTATTGAAACTTTATTCTTAACTTGTAAACTATTGAAACTTTATTTTTAACTTGTAAACGGTTGAAACTCTGTTTTATTTCTAACATACAAACGGATAGAACTTTATTCTGAACTTGTAAACTGATGAAACTTCATTTTATTTCTAACATATAAACAGATAGAACTTTATTCTTAGCTTGTAAACTGGTGAAACTTCATTCTATTTCTAACATATAAACAGATAGAACTTTATTCTTAGCTTGTAAACTGGTGAAACATCATTCTATTTCTAACATATAAACAGATAGAACTTTATTCTTAACATACACACTATTGAAACTTTATTTTTAACTCTTAAACTGGTGAAGCTTTATTTCATTTCTGACATACAAGCAGATAAAACTTTATTCTTAATTTGTAAACTGGTGAACCCTCATTTTTATTTCTAACATATAAACAGATAGAACTTTATTCTTAACATACACACTATTGAAACTTCATTTTTAACTTGTAAACGGTTGAAACTTTATTTTTAACTTGTAGACTGTTGAAACTTTATTTCTAACTGGTAAACTGTTGAAATGATATCTTTCATTTACAAATAGTAGAACGCTTTATCCAACTTGTAAACTAGTAAATCTTGTTCGTCATCGAATCTAACTATTTAAATCTTCATCATGGAAATCAATGTTCCACAGTCGGAGTAAAAGTTTGAGATGATACACTCCTGGCAAACTAACTCATGAAGTAGCTTTGCTGTGATACATTTCTATCTCTAAACATATGGTAATGTTAAAGTGAATCTAAAACTTTTCAGCTTATTAATTGTTCATCGTTGCATCAACGCTTTAACTCGTGAAACAGTTATAATTTTATTTTTAATTTACACTTAGTCTAACTTGTAAACTAGTAAATCTTGCGATCTTATTTTTACAAACAGTTACATCTTTATTTCTAACGCATACACTATTGAAACGTTATTTCTAACTTGTAAACTCTTGAAACTTTATTTTGATATACAAACAGCTAAAACTTTATTTCTAACGCACACACTATTGAAACGTTATTTCTAACTTGTAAACTCTTGAAACTTTATTTTGATATACAAACAGCTAAAACTTTATTTCTAACGCACACACTATTGAAACGTTATTTCTAACTTGTAAACTCTTGAAACTTTATTTTGATATACAAACAGCTAAAACTTTATTTCTAACGTATACACCATTGAAACTTAATTTCTAACTTGTAAACTCTTGAAACAGTTATAATTTTATTTTTAATTTACACTTAGTCTAACTTGTAAACTAGTAAATCTTGCGATCTTATTTTTACAAACAGTTACACCTTTATTTCTAACACATACACTATTGAAACTTTATTTCTAACTTGTAAATCTTATGACACTTCATATGGGTGATGATGGTAGATGAAATAGTGTTAAATAAAATTAAGATGGCTTACACTTCTGATACAGGGATAGCAATCGACTGCAATCCATGTGTAAAGAGCTTGTTAGACTACGGATGGGCTTAAGTGGATGATTTAACCATGTATACTTTTTCATTTGGAAATAGTAGCACGCTTAGTCTAACTTGTAAATCTTAAAACATTTCATATGGGCGATGATGATAGATGAAATAGTGTCAAACAAAATTAAGATAGCTTGCACTTCTGATACAGGGATAGCAATCGACTGCGATCCATGTGTAAAGAGCTTGTTAGACTACGGAAGAGAGAAGTGTGTTATGTTGCGTGTGGCACGTGAGTGTCCTCCCATTTCATTCCATTCATCAATTCGTCTCATTGATAGAGACAGGTAGAACTCATGGTTCTCATAACGTATGCAATGGAAAGTTTTAGGCAACCTTCGACAGTTGGCTAAATGTCGCCCTGGCGCGAATGCATACTACGTTGAGACAGAGGCAATCACTTGCAAACATGACGCAGAGAGGTTTAACAAGATTGACCATTGCCGAATGTCCCTTGCGGTATACATAGCTACGGGTTTCACCGCCGCCCTTTACAGGAACGCCCGTCGAAAGGAAGTATTACACCGAACTTCATTTGCAACGTTCAAGTTGACTGATAGCAGATTCAACTTAATGATAGTATTCGCCAGTCCGAAGACTGCCCAGGGCAAACCGCGAGGAGGTTCTATCATATCTTGCCCCATGGTGGCCCTTAAGAGAGCCGATGGTTCGTTCTCGGGGGGTGTGAATTTGACTATTGGCTGGAATAGTCAATGGGTATGACGGTTAGGTTGTCATAGACCCTATACCGCCGAGGTCGTACTGGTGCATCTGGCACCTTTCGGATGCGAGTGGTATTTGGAGTCCACACCCCATCCGTCCAAATGATCTTCTCGATCTTCCCCTTCTTCTCATCCTCTTCATCCCACTCGTCGAGGATGACGAACTCGGGAATGGCGTTGTCTTCATCGGTGAAGACGGGAATGTTGTCGGCAGATGTCGCTTCCATCGTGACTTCAAATTGAATGAGAAGCGCTACAATCTTCTGGCTTATATAGGGTTTTCAACAATGAATTGCTCAACAGCGAATCAGAATGCTTCAGGGATAGCAATCGACTGCATAATGTTCAAGTTGACTGATAGCAGATTCAACTTAATGATAGTATTCGCCAGTCCGAAGACTGCCCAGGGCAAACCGCGTGGAGGTTCTATCATGTCTTGCCCCTAGGTGGCCCTTAAGAGAGCCGATGGGTCGTTCTCGGGATGATTGAAGGAATATGGGACTCAAGCTTGCCGCTTCGCCTCCGGCTCGTTGACGGAAGCAGGTGGGCGCTTCTCTTTGATATCTGTAAAGAAAGAAGTTGTTAGTTATCATCTTGAACTCTAAGTTACTTGTTTTAACTTACAGATCTTCTCCGGACGTGGTTCGAACAGGAATCCTGTGATTGCCTCCTTATGGTCGAATGTAAAATGAAGGCATTCGATACCTTTTTTAGCCCTGCTATAACACATCTCGTCTCTGCCACGTTCACAGAGGAGCGGTCTTGCGGGCACACGTCCTTTCTTATCTAGGGGAATGTGGAGGCGACTTGATCGTCGAGTACTGCTACTCATCACTTGCTGGTGCAGCTCCTGATTAGTCGCCACCACCTTCCCCAACTGCTTTCGCAGCCCTTCCACCTCCTCCCTCATCTTTCTCAACTCCTTCTCCTGACTCTCTCTCTCGATCAGGAGCTGCTCTTCTCTAGCCTTACTAGCGAGGTGCGAGAACCTCTCGCGATCGAGCTCTCCTTCTTTCTCAAAAAGACTAGCTTGAGTCTTCTTGAGCTCCTGAGTGACTCGCGAGAGGTTCTCGGAACTCGCTTTATAGAAGAAACAGTCCCTCTTCCACACCTCCAACTCATTCTTCAACTTGTCATAGTTATCGACCAGTGGTGGGCGCATAATGAAGTTGCGACATTGAGCCGCAATCCCACCACTGCTCGATAACTTAGCCGGCTGCACCTCGCTATCGAGGTCAACTTCCCTCACCGCCTCTACCTCGCTATCGAGGTAGACACTCTCGACTAGGTCAGCCTTCGTCGAGCCTTTTTCCTCCTCCTCCTCTTCCTCACTGTCGCTGCTACTAGTAGCCGACTCATCGCTAAAGGAGGAGGAGGATTTACTCGACTTCGGAGAAGACTCAATCGGGGTGGGTGAGAGAGCCTTTGCTGGCACGCTAGATAAAGGAGCCTCTGCTGACGCCATAGACTCGACAGCACACTGAGTCTCCAGAATCGGGGTGGGTGAGAGAGCCTTTGCTGGTGCACTAGATGAGGGAGGCTTTGGTGACGCGATAGCCTCGACAGCGCACTGAGTCTCCAGAGCTTTTAACTCTGAGCTGAAGAGACTTTGCTTCGCCTCCTCAGTCAGCTCTGGTTGACTGCAACTGCTATGCTTCGCATGCCACTCCGGTAACGTCTCGACAAGGCGAGATGCATTATGGCTGCTGCAAAAGTATCGAATGCCCCCTACCATTCGCTTATTTACACAAGAGTGTTTCTTGAAGGCATCACTACGAAAAATCTTTGCACAAACGCAGAGCTTGAAAGCCGTCTTGGCATTATTGTAGTTAACCATTTTCTGAAGTGAAAAGGGGAAAACAATGATTATAATTCCGTAAACGTTTGATAGCAAACGATTGATTCCTAGTTTATAAAAACGGAAAAGAATGATTTTACACTTAGTGAGATGATAGATTTGAGTGTAGTGAGTGGCACTAGATCCCGTCGACAGCCCGAAGGCCTTGTACTGATCACTAGGGAAGTGAGAGATCTTCCCCGATACCCGCTATTTACAGCTTAAGACATCATTGTCACTGCCCCGAAGTGGTAACAGCAACGCCGAGTCAAAGGTAGTGAACAGTAGCTGGGATCTAACCCCTCAAAGCTGCCTTAGACTTAGTTAAATTTGAAATCTGATAGTAGATTTGAACTCAGCATACTTGAAAACCCCAGAAAACCTCCAAAACTAGTGAATTTAAATTTTTCAACTTTTTAGCACTACTTATGAAATTTTATAAGTAGTCTGTCACTTAGGCCAGGTCAATAGCGACCGAACCCTTTTTGAATCAAGTCAAACGGACTTGTAGAAGCAAAGTTACAAGCCTTTAAAGTTTTGGAGTCTTTTATGGCCTGGAGACGAAGGCCATCTCCTGGCTAACCTCTAAGTCTGACGGCTTAGCTGATATCAGCAATGAAATTTTCTAAGTCGGTTTCTTACAGAAACTTGGAATTTGGAATGTCCGAAGCTATCATCGGAGCTCAGAGAGATGACTTACCGTTGACAATTTTACGGATTTTTACGTCACTTTTTACCCCTACTGGGGCCTTGGACGGTGCTGACTCAGATCAGACTTTGTTTGGAGCGTTGTGGTGCTTTATAGTCCGGATGCCCTTCCTGCCGACTTCCAATGACACTTTCCGGGTTCGACCTCTGGACCATGAGATCGCTAGTCCAAGTACGCAACCACTGTGCCACGGAGACCACTACCGTCGACTCCGGGACTTACCGTTGACAATCTCTCGTCTTAATGAAAAGTCTCCGTCGGTTCCCAGCTTATATAGTGTGTGGCGATCAGCTGATGACGTAATACCCATCATCCAAACACTAAAAATCCCGTCTATCTCCGGTTCTAGTGTTCCGATTGAGCTGGAAATACACCATTTCCATGTAGAATTTGACGCTGAATCCGAATCTGGCCTCCGTTTTCCCATCCGATGCTTCGTTTTGGCTCTACAGTAGGCAGCCATCGCAAAAATTCTAACTCGTTTTTCCGAAAAATGTTGAACATTTTTCTCGCCGATTGACTTGAAACTCTCCGATTGACATGAAACTCACCATACAGATAAAGAATTTCACGCTGATTCCAAATCTGAAATCCGTTTTCCCATCCGATGCTTCGTTTTGAAGCTACAGCCCAAAACGTCCCAAATTCTAACTCTGTCATTTTTCGCCAATGTCCCAAAATCTTAAATGGCGTCTCACATCTAAACGAAGACAGATAGGAACAAGCCGTTTCTTTCACTGAATTTGTCTCACTCTTAGCTTTCAAACGAGCTATCGCACGACAAAATCCGTCCACTGGAAGCCAAAATCGAAGCAAGCTGTCCAGAGGGGGGGAGGTCAGTGAAATTTGATGAAAAATGTTTTGGTGACGGTCCCAGGTCGAAATTCCACACTTTGGAAAATTTTCAAAATTTTACCCATACAAAGTCACTCTGACACTTAGGATTTTTTCAGGTGAGCGAGCTCCGACCTAAAATCTTGTAACCGCTCTAACTTTTGAACGAAGACAGATAGGAACAAGCCGATTGTTTCACTGAATTTGTCTCACTCTTAGCTTTCAAACGAGCTATCGCACGACAAAATCCGTCCACTGGAAGCCAAAATCGAAGCAAGCTGTCCAGAGGGGGGGAGGTCAGTGAAATTTTAAGAAAAATGTTTTGGTGACGGTCCCAGGTCGAAATTCCACACTTTGGAAAATTTTCAAAATTTTACCCATACAAAGTCACTCTGACACTTAGGATTTTTTCAGGTAAGCGAGCTCCGACCTAAAATCTTGTAACCGCTCTAACTTTTGAACGAAGACAGATAGGAACAAGCCGATTCTTTCACTGAATTTGTCTCACTCTTAGCTTTCAAACGAGCTATCGCACGACAAAATCCGTCCACTGGAAGCCAAAATCGAAGCAAGCTGTCCAGAGGGGGGGAGGTCAGTGAAATTTGATGAAAAATGTTTTGGTGACGGTCCCAGGTCGAAATTCCACACTTTGGAAAATTTTCAAAATTTTACCCATACAAAGCCACTCTGACACTTAGGATTTTTTCAGGTGAGCGAGCTCCGACCTAAAATCTTGTAACCGCTCTAACTTTTGAACGAAGATAGATAGGAACAAGCCGATTCTTTCACTGAATTTGTTCACTCTTAGCTTTCAAACGAGCTATCGCACGACAAAATCCGTCCACTGGAAGCCAAAATCGAAGCAAGCTGTCCAGAGGGGGGGGGACGTCAGCCGAAAATTTTTTCTCTCCGATTGACTTGAAACTCACCATAGCGATGCAGAATTTCACGCTGAATCCGAATCTGACATCCGTTTTCTCATCCGATGCTTCGTTTTGACGCTACACACCAAAACGTCCCAAATTCTAACTCTGTCGTTTTTCGAAAAATGTTGAAAATTTTTTCTCACCGATTGCCTTGAAACTCACCCTACCGATGCAGAATTTCACGCTGAATACGAATCCGACCTCCGTTTTCTCATCCGACCACTCCTTCCACTCGAAACAACCCATTTTACAACCCAACATTCAGCAGATTGCACGAAAAACATCACACACTATAGCCTCAAGACTAATCCTGGCGGTCGCCCAAGTCCACCACGACACTCTATCGTTCCAGAGGGGGGGGGACTCAGACCCGAAGCACCACGGCGGCCGACCACGACACTCTGCCGTTCCAGAGGGGGGGGGACTCAGACCCGAAGCACCACGGCGGCCGACCACGACACTCTGCCGTTCCAGAGGGGGGGGGACGTCAGCGATGGCGGCCATCTTGCGCTATCTGGTGTTTGTCACTTCCTTACTACTCTTGTTGCAATTTGGACATTGTTTTTTAGACATACGTAAAAATGTCTTGACTTATTAAAATGCGTATTAGCTCTGTTATTACTAAAAAAAACAATTTAAGGGAATAATTGTCGCTCACTTACAAACATTTTCAAATTCATGCAATGTCAGCTGATTATCATTGGTGTCATTGTACAAAAGGTAAAAACACTTCTATTTCCTACCTAGCCCTTTATAATATTAAATATCTTTGGTCGACACTCTACAGTACCTATATATCCGTACTCTATGCTCCAATGTGTATGCACTTTCGATTTCATTAAATGAACTTGACACGGAACCCAGCACCACATGTGAGATATACGAAATTTTGCACCTTTGGAGAAATGTAAACGAATTTGACTTATTATGGCAGCAATACAGAAGAAAAGTGATTTACAAGTCCTCCATTTCATGACAACCTTGAGAGGTGATATGGTGTATTTTACTAGCAATTCAATGGCTTGCCATTGCTTTAAAGCTCATGCCTTGATAAGATTATTTTCTTAAGCATGAACATATCACAAACTATACCTGCCACTGAAAGATCAAAAGAATCATTATAAAGAAAATAATCTATAAAAGGTGCAAATGGGTCAACTTTACTATTCAGCACTATTCAAATTCAAGAAATGACGCCTTTGTGAATCATAAAATCATGTCGCTGGAAATTGAATTAAAAATATGACATCTCAGTCAAGAAGCTTTCAACAAGATCTCAACTTTTCCTTGAAGACTTGGAGGGTCTTGCACTATAATGCAGCTCATGAAATTTCCATATTATTAGTTTAATTTCCGCTTAATCATGATGCTTGTCAGCAAATATTCATTTCTTTGATATCCAACTTGTCTTTCACTACTTATAAAGGGGACGTCATCTCGGTACGTAAATACAGGAATAATCTGAAAAATTTTAGCTTTGTAAAAGCTGCTCAAATAATTTTTTTGGACAGCAGGAACGTAATCTCCGCAAAAAACTGAATCTTTTGATATAAAAATTTGCACTGTATATACAGATAGTTGTTTGAGTCGACACTCTACCTCTATGGCTGCAACTCTACTGCATTAAAATGATTATTGTTGCGGAATGACGCATCATTTTGTATGACCACAAAGCCTGCATGAAACTCAAATGACAGTGTTCATGTCACAGACGACTGATGACTAGGTCCGTGCGCATGTATGTGCAGATAGAAATATCACGTGCGCTCGATATCTTCTACCGTAGTTCAAACCTCGTTACTACAAATACGTTTAAACTGACTGAAATGGGAGGAAGATGGATTAAATAAAGACTAAGATGATCGGAAACAGGCCCGTAGTGATGATAAAGAATACATGTAGGGATGTAGCAGGTACGTAGGGCTACAGAATCAAAGTCCACTAGACACGAGCGCGGAAGATATTGAAGCAAAGAAGCAGTTAGGAGACACAGAAATATAAAGAAAGAGCCGCATGTACGTCCTCGGCATCCAACTAGTGGTAGAATTACAAATTTGTGCGCTTGCTGATCTGTCACGAACGTGATCATTTCAATCAGGCGCGAGAGATAGATAATTTCACCACTGTGGGACATAGAGTAGGCTATAGGTAGAGTGTCGACTCAAAAAAGTGTCTGTATACGGTGCTAAAAGATTCAGCTTTTTGCGGAGATTACGTTCCTGTGGGCCAAAACATTATTTGAGCAGTTTTCAATTAGCGAATTTTTTGCAAATTTGCATACTACTGACATGAAGCTTCTTTATAAGTAGTATGAAACAAAGTTGCATGTCAAGAGGAATGAATATTCAGGCATCTTCATTAAGCAGAAATTCAGCTGATGATCTAGGAAATTTCATAATGCAAGACCCTTCCAGTCTTCAAGGAAAAGTTGAGATCTCATTATGCTTTTAATTCTTAGCTGCTAGATGTACGTCATGTTTTTAATTCAATTTTCAGCGACATGATTTTATGATTCACAAGGCTTCATTTCTTGAATCTGAAGAGTAATGTGGATCCATTAACATCTTTTAAAGGTAATTATGATAAGTTTCCTTGATTGTGATGTTTTGCTCTTTCAGTGGCAATTTGTGATATGACCACTCTTAAGAAAATACTTATCATAATATACATATGAATGTCTTAATTTACTCATAATGAAAATCACACTATATGAAAAACAGTTTTCTCTTCGATGCAGATAATGTATTCTTGCCGAATTTTCGACAGACAGAGCGATCTTAATCGCACAGCCGAAATTGCAAACCTTCCAGCTTGTTATTCTTGTCTTTGATTATTACCCATCATTGATTATTGTCATTATTGTTATTTTGTTATTATTTGTTTATTTTATTTGTTTATATTTCGTTGTTGTATATTGTGTTATTTTTATTTTTATATTTTTATTTATCTATTTTTTTTAATTATTTATTTATTTATTTTATTTTTATTTTTCTTCTTTTCTTTCAATTTTTATGTATTTACAGGTAGATGTGCATACATTTCATATTCATTTGTAATGTTGTTATTTATCTAAGATTCTATTTATTATGTTTATTTCGTTGTTTCAGCATTATATATATATATATATATATATATTTCATTTTCAGTTTTCAGTGTATGGTACTTATTATTTTCTTCTGCATTTCAGTTAAGCATTTTACCCTTGCTTTTCAGCTACAATCAATTTAAGGTTAATTTTAGCTAATTCCTTTTATTACTTTCGTAATTGTTTTTATTTTGGGTAAGGACTTCTTTCTTTTGTTTTTTTATTTTTATTTTTATTTGTTTTGCAGTGATTAGTAATTTATTTTATGATGCTTTCTGTCAGTTGTATGTGTATTTCTTGAGTTCTGGTTTCATTTAGTTACTTTTGCTGTTAACCCTTTTGTTCTATGGATGTATGGCACGATTTTCTTAATGATGTAAGTGCAACCAAATTCCGTTCCGACATGAAGAGTGTTCAATTGTAGTTTGCGCGTGTGGCTGAACATTGACGTTACATTGTGTCGTTTGCCCTGAAAGATGACAGACGCTCTGCCTGTCGAAAATTCGGCAAGAATACATTATCTGCATCGAAGAGGCAACTGTTTTTCCTATGAATCACCGATGCACAATCAAGCTATTTTCAATGAAAATCACACTGCATTCAAATGCTCCCTAAAAACATAATTGTATAAAAGCATATAAACAATTGCCAATGTAAAAATGATCTGCCTAAAAAAAAACTCTGCTAAGCCTGCATTAGAATTGCATCGAATTGCTAATTTAGCAAACTATGTTGCCTCTGCAAATTGACATGACATGGAGGATTTGTGGAATATTATTATTTACACTGTATCATAGTTCTGCATTGCTATCATGACCAGTAGATTCGTGTTAATTTCTCCGAAAGTGTAGACATTTTCATATCTCACAGGTGGTACTATGGGTTTCCACTTATGTTCATTCAATATGAAATCGAAGCTGTATGCACATTGGGGATTTACTAAATGCTGACACTCTATCTAATACTTACTCTGCGCTGTGGGCCTAAGTATTGTATGTCATAGAGATTTGAGATTTGATTATAACACGTGAAAGAGGACATACATAAGGTTGCCCTGCTACCCTTATGTACAGATCATATGTCGCTTTTATTCGCTCCATATTTTTATTTGCTTATCCAGTTTATTGCAATGCACCGGACTATCTTTTTAATAAAATAATGCGCTTGGAGAAGCGAGTGTTTAGGATTATCAATTCGAATGAGTTTCCTTCATTCATCGAAGTTGCCACAAAGATGTGTTGCAAAATGATTTCATCAATTGAGGGGTCGTCTTCTCACCCCTTGTCTGTTATGTTCCAACCACATAATTGTCGACTAATTCGTTCTCAGTGCACTTTGCGTCCACCATTCGCAAAATCTGAACGCTTTCGTTGTTCATTTATAAGATATTGTAATCTATGATCTTGTACTTTTGTAATGCGTTCACCGACTGTAACCATGTGAAGCAATAAAGATATTATTGTTATTATATTATTTTACAATTCTACTTCACCTAGAAAATGCATTCATCAGTTCAGCGAATCATCTGAGTTGGCAGACTCTTCAGCATCAAAGACAATGCGCTATTCATTCAGCAATGAATATTATCAAAACGCATACTTTGATAGTAGACTTTGATAGTAGGAGAGTTGGGAGACTTGGCCACCTAGAAAGGTTCTTTTACATTTTTATAGATTTATCCTAAAATATTGATCGAATCGATCTGAAAATTGGTATACAAGTGCTCCGGGGAGTCAAGAAAAAAGGTCATTGACCTGGATCAATTTACTCAAAGCATAAGTAATCTGTATACGATTACGGCAACAGTATAAAAATGGGGAGAATTGGCCACACCCTGGGAGACTTGGCCAAATTGATAGGGAGACTTGGCCATGGTGGGGAGACATGGCCATTGAAGAAAAATATAATATTGAAGCTGAATAAGGCCCCATAACCCTAACTAAGGGGGAAGGCAATCTAATTGCATGCTTCAGCGCCACAATAGGTGTCATCAGGCACCATGGTGGACTATTGAATAGCCTACTTGATAGGCCTAAGTGGAGGTAAGTTTTTAGAATTTTGAAATTCCTATGCCTAAATGTAATTGACGCATTTTAATCAAACAATGACCCACTTTAAGCTCGAATGTACTCTATTTTCTCTATAAAACCAAAACATAATATTAACTGTTCAAAACTTCGGTAAGGAAAAAATTGATGACTTTATTCCACATTGCCGAACTTACAAAAGTTTAAAATCGGGACAGGCCAAAATCATCCGATAAAAAAGGCGTAAAATGTGAACGTAGACTATAAAAGTGCAAGTTGCATGTTAAACAAATTACGAAGATTAATCGTTTATTAATCAATTACTTAGGCCTGGCATATAGGAATCGTAAAAATCAAAACTCATTCGATTGATTGATATTGATACCACACAGTTCTTCCTTAAATGAAAACACATTCTGTGTTCTCTTCGTGGTGGCTCGCGTGATTCGATTTAAGTGTGCACTTACTGATTCAAATGGCACATCCATGACATCAGATCCGGTCGCACAAACCAATTGTCAACCCTCGGATACTTACGTAGAAAGTCAATCTTTAAAAAACCTCTTGAAACCTCATTTAGCACTTGACCAATGTAGAATGCTGGCAGACCTTTCGATGGAAATTGACACAAGACGAAGTCACCCACAGATAGCTCAGTTACTCCTTCTAATTTCAAAGGATATGATTCCTCTTCAGCCTCAAAATCGCTTCCAATTTCGTTCTCCTTGTCACTGAAGCTCAACGCTGTCAATTGTTCAGCAGAGGCCTTATTTTTTGAAGTGGATGATTTCTTTTCATCAGTTGGATTCTTTGACGCACTCTCCCTCAGTTGTTTGAGCACCGGACTCGAGGTAGCAATCATGCTAGATCGCTTCTTCCGTCGTCGTCTGGTAGCGCTTGGAGATCTTGCAGCAACCTGAAAATGAATGAGAAGAATGGCTGAAATAAATTAACACGATGATTACAAAAGTAGGCCTACTTTAGCAAGAAAGATTTATATTTGATGACATACGATTGATATTGAGTTTAATATAAGTTTAGCAACAGTAAAAAGAGCAGCAAATGTGGTTACCACTAAAAATGCATATGATATTTTTTAAAGTAAAATACGATTCGTTTGGTAAATAATAGCCCTATTAATTTCGCGTGAAATAATAATCTGTGCATGAACACGTAGACCTAATGAAATTTCTATCGACATAATGATGAATGCAGCCTAAGCATTTTTGATTTGTTCTTACGTTACGATATCCTATGAATGCGGAAGGTGATACGAAATCTGATTGAGGTGCCGCTGAGAGATTCGCAGAAGACAAAGATGGGGACTGAGGTGCTACTGCAGATTCATTGAGAGTCGCAGAGGGCATGTGTGAGGACTGACGTGCTGCCGCAGAATCTCGTAGAGGGCGGTCGGTAACCATTGCGGGAGCAAAATCGTCCTCTCCAAAAACTTGTCTGTTAAAAGGCCATATGCCAGCTGCTTGAAATCCAGACTGGATATTCTTAGCTGTTGCTCCCTTCAACCAAGCCAGGCGAACAAGTTCAGCGACATGGTAGATTGAGAGATTAATGCCTGGATTGCGCATCATCCATGACGTCACAGCTTCATAATAGAAAGATTTCATGGGCCCAAACACACTTATATCGAGTGGCTGAGTCCTATGACTTGTGTGGGGCACCAGTGTGAGGATATGGATGTTGTTCTTTCTCGCAAATTCAAGTGATGGCAGAGACAGGTGGCTTTCGTGATTGTCCATTATGAGGAGTACAGGATAATCTGACGAAGGCCTACAATGATCTTTGAGATGTTTCAATGCGTCAACAAATTTCACAGAATTCATCCAGCCATTGCTTGTTGCTATTCCAACACTCCCTTCGGGAGCGTTTCGCAACTACAGATTGTTTCATAAAAAATGGATCACCTTTAAACATCGCCTTAACTTCAACTTTGTCTAACTCCGCCAAACTTGAACGAATTTCTCTGAAATTTGGAAGATATGTCAGTTGTGCTTACTAATATCATTATTGGAAATTTCAAGCATGAATATTGAGTTGTTTTCCTGTTATAGATAAAAAAGTAGTAGATAATTTGATCTTCATTTAGCAATGCTACACAAAATCATACCTCACTCTTATAAAATTACATTTGTTTCCTTTGTTATGTAATATGTTGTTCTACAAGCCAAAAGCTATCAAGCAAAACAAAAATAAAGAAAATCGGTCAATCAGAGCCAGTATAGCACCATTATTCATCAACAATAATGTAACTGCTACATGTGATTAACTAAACTTCATGTTCCATAGCTTCCTGACTTCGTTGCGGTGGTGTTGGCAGCACTCCTGATTGCTTTCAGCTAGAAATCTATCTCTTACCGGTTGAAAACAATACAAAGCACAAATGAACAATAACGAGATCGCATTCACAAAAGGCAAAGTGTCAGCCTTGCTAGAACTAGGCTTTTCTTTGCGAGCTACAAGCAAGCGACTAAATGTCCCTTACACAAATGTGCATCGATGGCATAATGATGATTTTCGACTCTGTCGTAAAGAGGACTCTGGCCGTCCACGCAAAACATCCAAACGTAGAGACCGCCTAATTTTGAGATTTGTTAAAGTTGATCCAAGTCTCTCGTTAACTGAGATGGCTGCACTAGTCTCGTCTATTTCTAAGTACACTATTCGTAGAAGACTTATTGAGTCGAATTTCAAGAGCTGTAAGAGGCCCTCTCAGATCGAATTATCAGATCAGCATACAAAAAGACGTCTCAGATGGGCAATGAGTCATTGTCACTGGCGAAATCAATGGGATCGGGTTGTCTAGTCTGATGAGGCATCAGTCCGTCTGAAGGATAGTGATGGTCGATTGAGATTATGGATAAAATCTGATCAGGAAATTCCGAGACATTTACATCGTCCCCGGGTACAAGGTGGTGCGACTCTACTGATTTAGGCTGGCATTTGGACCAATGGCCGCTCTGAACTTCACATACAGCAGGGAACCATGAATTCTGAACGCTATGTGAATGTTTTACGAATGAACATTGGCCAAATGACAGATCAACTTGGTGATCCATCGACTTGGTTATTTATGGATGATAATGCTACGTGTCACAGGAGTAGTAGAGTCAACTTATGCAAGTCTCAATGAGGGCTTAGGACATTATCCTGGCCAGGTCGTTCTCCTGATCTGAATCCCATAGAAAATGTATGGAGTATTCTAAAACGTAACGTTCGTCGTTCACTGCTACCTACAGATGGCGTATCACAACTTACGTCACTGTTAAAAAGAGAGTGGAGAAAGTTAGATCAGTCAAAAATCAACGATATCATCGAATCAATGCCTAGACGAATTGGTAATGTCATTGACAATAAGGGTAGGGCCACAAAATATTAGCTTCTTAAGAACCGTTACTGTATCATAGCTTATCAGATTATATAAGGACATTTAAATATATTAGGGACATGAAATAACATGAAAAATGCTTTCTGTATCATACTTATGTTTTATTTAGTCAAATTTTAGGATGATCCACTTTTTATGAAACGGACTGTAGTTGTTATATTTCTTTCGCGGAAATACGAAGAATGGTGGTATGGCCTCACCAATGGCAGAAACAATGCAGCATACTGTTACTAACTCGCCTCTCTCTCTGCTTGATATTTGTCCAATTTGTTTACTTCCCCTGGATGCTACAACTTTAGGCATCTTTTGAACCGTGGTGAAACAACTCTCATCCAGATTGTATATCTGTCTTCCCTGAATTGAAATGACTGCAACACATGCTCAAGTTTGTCAAAGTATTCTTTAAAACTAGCTTCATTGAAAGATGCGGCTCTGGCAAGTGATGTTGCTTCCGGTCTTCGAATCGACAAGTCAGGGTGCTGACGCAGCATAAATCCATGCAGCCAATCCAGACCAGCTTTCTTATCAGCATCCCATTTCTTAGGATGCCTGAGGCTATTAAAAACTGCCGTTTGGAATGCTAATTCTCTGGTTTGATTGGTTGTTAAACCATAGAACATAGCTGAACAGGATTTTAAATATTCGCATATTTCAATTTCCTGTTCATCAGTGAAAACTTGTGATCTCTTAAAGTTTGTAGCAATGCTTGCCTCCGGAGTATTTCTGAGTATATCGACCTTTCTTCTTATAGTTGTGTGTGGGATACATGTTGATTGGGCGACCTTAAATGCTTTTTCGCCATTTAACACCCTTTCAACTGCTTTTCTTACATATTCTTCTGTGAAGGGTGTTCTACTCGCATCGAGAGAACCTTCGCGGCATATTGTACCTGAAATGATGAGATTTCGTAAGGTCTCAACGTCGCTACAATGTCTCATTATTTAATTTTGATATCAATTAATGACGTGACGGCCATTTAATATTCAAAAACCGTAGCTATGTCTGATATATTATCAAAAACTGAATAAAGATAGCATGCAATTAACATGCGATATATTCCATCAAGAAAAAATATTTACTTAAGTCTATAGTAATAGAATTAGGTTAAATAATCATGCAAATAAGAGGAAAATCAATGTGAGATCTCAAAAAATGCAAGCAATTTGCAAAGTGACTAAAACTTTGATAGGTCTTACGCCATGAGCTATTCAAATGCTCTAGCCCGTGTTATTTCAAAACATGGGGAGACTTGGCCACTCTTGATATTACCTGGGGAGAATTGGTCAATTTATGGCCATGTCTCCCCATGTTACGTCATTTACTTAACAATCGCATGAAATCTTTTTTAGCGAATATAGAAAATTCTTACTAATAGATTATGAAAATATGTTCAGACAGTAATATGAACACTTGCTTGCAACTTTTGTGGTGTGATTGCTTCTCGCCGACAAAGCTCCGTGAGAATGAGGGAAAGTTTCTAAAAATGATGCTGAAATCACAATGTCAGTGTGTACGAAACACCATTGATTGACATTATCATCCAATCAGCGCTTTTGTACTATGTCGACGCATTCTCTTGGCAACACTGAGTGTCTACTTCGTAAAGTGAATAGTTTCTGAGATCTCAGACATGGCCAAGTCTCCCATATGGCCAAGTCTCCCAACCCTCCCCTATATCTATTGTTATTGCGCCTGAATCGTACATAAAATGATTTGATTTTCTTTACTCTTTTGATGAGGAATTATATCGAAGATGAGCAAGAAAGTTACACATTTTTAATGTATCAAGGTATACTATTTTGCTCGGATACACTTGGCCTCGATTCTAACTTCATTCTCTTTAACTTAACCCACTAAACGCGGTGGCATATATACAGGTAACTTCCTTCCATTTATGCTTCATTTTAAGAGTGATAATCGTTTTTCGGATTACTTCTTTTTGACAGAACATAGCTTAGAACGATGTTTAAGATTTGAGATGTGAAATCACCTTTTCATCTTCGTCCATTTGGCGGGATGTTCAAATTGTTTTTCAAAATGGCGCGAAGAGATTCTTCATTTTGGTAAGTTGAGAAAAATATTCAATTTTGAACTTTCACAATCTATTTACGTCCACACATGTTTCATTTGGCATTTTGTATTTTCTAGGGCCATGCACCAATCCGACATTCAAATTCGACTTATTTCAGTGGTATTGCGACAATACGTACTGGAATATACGTAATCCGCTACTGTGAAAGTCAGATTAAGTATTTCAGATCAAAAACCTATGAGATTCATGCACCGTATGATATAATTAACAATGGAGAGAATGATGTTATGATATAGACCCTATTATAGGATTGTGAAGACAGTGGATATGCTGTGGTGAAGACGACGAAAGCGGCATTGACGATGACATCAAGTAGGCCTAATTCTACATATGTGTGTCTACATACGTATGTCTCTCGAATACCCTGTAGTCACACTTGATTGACAACAAGCTTATGAACTATCAGATTGCTTGGCTGTTCTATTATTTCGCTATATGCAAATGGTGTACAGGGCATTGCAGAAAGTTAACGACATGAGATCATCGACCTCAGTAGGCCTTATCATGATTTGAAAACAATGGACATACTCTAGCCACATTTGCACCCCTATTTCCTTCCTCGAAGCTTCGTGGTTGCTATTGCTGCAGTTTTCTACTTTTGTAAATCAGCAAGCTGATTTTTTGAAGACACGGTTGATAATTTTCGTCACTTGCTATGCAGGGTAAGCATGATTTTGAAAGCTTCACGGTGCATGCATAAGCTATTTTCAATAATTCTTTTCTATTTCATGATGGCAGCGTATGTCTCCTATTGAAGTCAACGATCATGGTGTAGATGAAAAGTGTGATTGTTAACTCTATAAGGGAAAAAATTGCATGGAAGAAGCCGGACGTCAAAATTTGTCAGTGGCAATGCGCATTGCACAACGAGGAGAGTAGGCCTACGTGCCATGGGATCGCAACCTAAGTGCCTGCTGCGCCGTGGCTCAATGTCAATATCTTTCACTAAAGAAATGCAGTGTGGGATTGTACGTCAAGTATTTCAAAGCACACCATAGCTGGTGACTTGTTTCATGACGACATGAACCGTTTTGCACATATAACCAAATTGCACACACACTGCGACAGGTCCTTTTGCAGAGCAAAATAGGCCTACTAAAGAGAAAATCACTGATAGAAGGGCGTGTGTAAAGCATTTGCATGAGCGCTTGCATGAGCGTTTTATAAATTGTTATGTACTGCTGTAGACCTGAATTTGTGCCATTTAACAATGCCACAATTGATGTTTTGAATAAAGCTACAAATCAGAAAATTAATATTAATATAAAATATAAAATATTGTTCTTGTTTGAATTTTATTTATATATACTGCCTGACATAAAAAATGCTCCACTCAAATATATGAACTTTATTGCACTCACACTCATGAATTATAAGATAGCATTTCATATAAAACATTATATTTGAATAAATGGGAGACATTAGTACAAAGTATGTCCCCCCGCACTGAAATGCAGCTTTGAAGTCTCATCGGCATCGAGTCGCAAAGATGATCAAGCCGTTCCTGATCCAGCAATGACCATTGATCGATGAGTCTCTCTGAAAGAGCTGTCAGTGTTGATGGCGGATGATCATATGCATCTCTCACTTTCCGACCAAGTTCATCCCAAGCATGTTCGATCAGAGACAGGTCGGGGGAGTGTGAAGGCCAATGGAGGATGCGAATTCCAGATCTCACTATCGCTGTTGTTACACAATGAGGTCGGTGTGGTCGAGCGTTGTCATCCTGGAATATGAGGTTGAGTTCATTTACCGTTGGGATGACGATTGGAGATATGATATTCGGTAAATATCGCTCTCCGTTCAAGTTCCCATTCACAATGACTGCGACAGTTCGACCTCCGTACCAGATACCGGCCCAGATCATCACGCTACCACCACCATAGCGGTCATGCTCAGATATGCAGCAGGGTGAATACCTCTCACCAACCATTCGATGCACTCTAATGCGACCATCGTGAAAATCCAAAGTGAAACGGGATTCATCCGTCCACATCACTTGACGCCATTCCTCTGTGCTCCACGACAGATGCTGATCACACCATTCCACACGCTTTCGCTTGTGTTCGAGACCTGCGGAGAAAAAAATTGGCACTGAAACAATGTCATTGTGTGAAATTCTCGCATTACTTACGTAGAGGAATTCTTACAGCAGGTCGGTATATGACCTCAGGCCCGCTTCTGCTAGACGGCGATATGCTGTTCGTATACTGCATGCAATTCCTGCTGCAGCTTTCCAGCTGATGGCCAGTCGAGGAACACTCTTAAAGCGATTGCGCTTTGCTGAGATAACCAACTTCCTATCGGTAGCATTGTTTGTCAATCTCGGTCTCCCTGATCCTTTCCTTCTTTTAACATTTCCATCATTGTTCCATCGACTCCACCACAGGCATTTATAATGACTCGCGTCCATTCTATATGTGAAAATATTCATGATTCGTGATGTTTCAAGTTATCTTTACCGATATAATTCGAAATCTGCAAAGAAATCACAACCGCGTTTAATGGGTTAATACATGGCTATAGGCCTGATGGTCCTATAACCTATAACAATTCTGATAGTCGTCCCCGTAGCAAAATGAAATGCAGTTGGATGTATCTTGGGATGTTTCACGAAACTCTTGAGACCAAGATTAATGTCGTCAAATAACTAAACCTTTAATCATTAAATAGAGGGAAACACTTATGACCATTAAATAATCTATTAAATGTATAATTAACTAATTGATTGCAGCTAATATAAAATATGTACAAGGAGGAAAACTTAGACTGATGCAAAAAATGAATTTGTGCCCACGCGAGGCTCTTCTGTGTCGCCATCGTCAACAAGAATTCTTCGTTTCATTCTAAAATGATCAGGTCATTTTTTATGTTATTTTTATGAGATCAGGCTCGGAGCAAATGAACTTTTGCTAACTAAATTACAGGTACAAAGACTTCCACTATTTTCTCAAAAGAACAAATCTCAAAGACTTACATTTCAAGCAGAATTTCAATTATATTTCAAATCAATGTCTGTTCACAAGTTCAAAAATCTGTCAATTAATTCATGCAGGAAACTTCTTCCAAGCAAAAATGTGTCAATAAAATCATTCATGTGCAAGTAGGACTTCAGAAACAGGTTTTAATACAGAAATAAGATTATATTTTATCATTTTCATGTATTGAATTGAACTACCTATTAAATGAATCGACATGTCACAAAATTTGTTTTAGTGTATGAAATAGACTACGAGCGTATAAGTACAATTGTACATGGTATACAGTAGCCTAATGTATACGCGTTGACATGTCACGCGTAAACCACACGTAACTACACATGACCCTAAACATCCGCAGTTGCGCGTGAACCACGCTCAAGTGTACGTCTGTGTTAACCCGTGAACCACGCTCACACGATTTGTACTGTTTCCTAAATGTTGCATGCTATAGAAATAGCAGAATACAGTAATAGTAGCACACAACATTTAGGAAACAGTACAAGACGTGGACGTACGTTAATATACAGCATATTGAGCCTGTGATATATATTTTGGTGTGTGGCGCAATTTATATGTGATTTGGACAACTCTCCACCCCTTTCATGAATCGTTGAGCATGACATTACGATTGGAAATGAAATCCACTACAGTATGCTAGTAGTTCAAAACATCTTATTTCATTTGTTTTTGAAGATTAAGTGTGTGATGAAACAATTATCAACTTCAGCGTGTTTCACGCGTAACTGCAGATGTTTAGGGTCGTATGTAATTAGTAGCATTACAGTAGGGATAGAGTGTCGACTCAAAAAGGTATCTGTATACAGCGAAAATTTTTATATCAAAAGATTCAGTTTTTTGAGGAGATTGCGTTCCCGTAGTCCAAAAAATTATTTGAGCAGTTTTAAAAAAGTCAAAATTTGCCAATTTATATACTACCGAGATGACTCCTCTATGTAAGTAGTATGCAACAAGTTGGATATCAAAAGGAATGAATATTTGCTAATAAGTATCCTAACTAAGCGGAAATTAAGCTGATTATCAAGGGAATTTCATGATCCGCATCATAATTAAGTCTTCATGAGAAAGTCGCGATCTTATTTGTGCTTTCTTGGCTGAAATTTCGTTTTTAATTCAATTTTCCGCGGCATGATTTTATGATTCACTAAATTCATGTTTCATTTCTTGAATCTGAATAGTGATGTGGACCCATTTACATCTTTCAAAGTTAATTGAAATCATTGTCTTTGATTATGTGGTTTGCTGTGCCAGTGGCAGGTTGCTGTAATGATCTCGCTTAAGAAGATTCTCTTGAGGTTCATCATGAAAGCAATAGCAGGTCATCGAGTTGCTACCTTAACCATAGAGTATGTTAGGTAGAGTGGTAACTCCGCATTTATTTAATCCCCAATGTGTATACACTTTCGATTTTATTAAATGAACTCAAAGGAGATGCAGTCGGAATTGTTTCAAAATGTGAGATATAAAAATGTATGTAGTTTTGAAGAAATTACAACGGAATTGACTGATCATGAAAGCAAAGCAGAAGGAAATGATATTATTTTACAGACTATATGTGTCATGACAGCCTTGAAGAGGTAATATTTGTTAAATTGGCAAATCGATGACCTGCTATTGCTTTCATGAATTAGAAACATGAAATTTCATTCAAGAAAGCACAATAAGATGTTGACTTTTTCATGAAGAATTCCATTATAAAGCGGATCATGAAATTCATTTGATAATCAGCTTAATTTCCGCTTAGTTAGGATACTTATTAGCAAATATTCATTCCTTTTGATATCCAACATGTTGCATACTACTTACATAGAGGAGTCATCTCGGTAGTATATAAATTGGCAAATTTTGACTTTTTCAGAAGTGCTCAAATAATTTTTTGGACCACGGGAAAAAATCTCCGCAAGCAACTGAATCTTTTGATATAAAAATTTTCACTGCATACAGATACTTTTTTGAGTCGACACTATATATCCCTACTATATGACTTTAACAAACATTACCTATCCATGGCTGTGACACGGACGATCTGCAAAATAATATGTTTTCCTTCTGCACTACTGTCATGATCAGTCAATTCCGTTGTAATTTCTTCAAAACTGCAAAAAGTTGCATATCTAGCATTTTGTGACAATACCACCTGTATCTCCCTTGAGTTCATTCAATAAAATCGAAAGTGTATGCACATTGAGGATTTAATAAATGCGGAGTTACCACTCTACCTAGTATACCTACGCTATGGTCGTATCCTTGTTGTGGTCCTCGCAAAACCATAGACATACACTGTAAATCGCTCAATACCAATCACATACGAAGGATGCATACCAAGATATTTTTTTGGTATATTTCTGTATGATCTTGGTATATATTTGTATGCTTTTCGCATGTTATTTCAAGTGTGGTATGCTTTACATACTAAAGCCATACCAGCACAATGTTAAAAGAAAGCATCAATCATGTCCAAAGTATGTTGATTTAAGGCTTTTTGTCAATAAAGATCACACTAATGCTACTACTGCTATGTAAGTAGTGAGATAATGACATTTTATAGTCAAACTAACAATACTGAATTCGATTTTAATACATGTAAGTCCGAGGCATTTCACAAATAATCAATAAGTATTTGACCATCAACAATTATGCATTATGTAATTTTGGAACTAAGCATATTATCAATCCAAAATAAAGACACTTTATAATTCATGAACGCAAAAATAGTTATGTTTGAGATATATAAGTCAACATGGTTGCTGAAAAGTTATCGTTTTATTGAAATGATATTAATCAATTTAGTTCAAGGAAATGAGCTAATTATAACTCTTGTGAATGCTATAAGACAAGTTGCAAAGATGACATGCGGCTTTAATTCCACAACAAATCTAATCTAGTAAAATACCACACTTTCACAAAGAAATATTCACGGCTGGTATTACTGGAAAAAAGTTATTTGTAAGTAGTATGTAGTATAACATATTTTTTGCCAAATGACATAAAGCTATTCATACGAAAGACATACGAAACACATACCAATTTGCATCGGGTCTCGTATATAAAACATACCAAGAATTCGTATTTCAACGTAAAACAGCCAATCACAGTTAGCATAGTTCGTATCGTTTACATACCAATCACATACGAAAGTAAATGGCCATTCGTATGAAAAACATACCAGATTTCTTTATATATACCAGAATCTCGTATCAAATGTTGGTTTCAAATTGTATGTAAACTTGGTATGTGTTTGTATGTAATTTTCGTATCCAGCGATTTACAGTGTACGCTTTCGTGACTTTTGGTTTCAGCGCAATTCAAGCTTTCACAAATAATTGGGCCCACTGGAAGGTGAAATCTATGAAATATTTTGAAATGTATACTTTTTGAACGTCTGAATTTTGCCCCTTTTTGCAAGTACTTTGTCCAACTTCTAACAAAAAGCGATAATTTTCAATATGAGTAGGGGAGATTTGGGCACATTGAACCACCAGCCTTTTCCGCGAAACTATAAATAGTAGAGACTTTATGCTTTAAGAAATTGTTTATTGCAACAAATAAACATGATTCCTGTGTTAATTTCAACAGTTTATGCTCTCCATCATTTTATCACAGGATTACCCAAAATTTACATGAAAAAGCAAATTTTCAGAACATTCGAAATTTTATTTTCAATGTAGCCAAAACCTTGCGTATACGTATATTTTCATTAGACAGCACTTTTCTCAAGTAATTAATCTATTATTATTTTCATCCATTACTCATTAATCTATTAGTTAAAAACTGCCTGAGTGCATCCTCATTTGCGCACGAGCACGTTTTTGAAAAGTTAACGATGTGAGGCACATTGAACCACCCAAGATGGGGCATTTTGAACATGGTTCATAGTGCCCCACTTCGATACTCATATTTTCTTTTATTGAGTGAACGAAGGGATTTTTAAACTTTGACATGCAATTCTGCTACAAATTGGTCAGCAGCGCTATCAAATTGACTACTTAGACATATTTGAGCCGTTATGGTAGGCCTATATGTTTTTTGTGCGCTGCAACTCTTTTCGGAAACAAACATCAGGGCAGCATGACGAAGAATTAATATTGAAAAATTGATACAAATCAGTGATCTCAATCAAAATGATGTGAGTTTGGATGCATTGGAACCTTGCTGGTCAAACAAACTGAATTGTCAATGTTTCTTGTTTTGACGTTTGATAATTTCTCAGCTTTTTCGCCTAGGCCTACTCCTGTCTTATATGTCTACCTGTAATGCCTAATGCCTGAGCATACTTTAGTTGATGATCACAATGATAAATGTATTTGTAGATAAATACATTTAGCACTAACGCTTTTGCACGAGGTTCTTCAATCGATGAATATTGCTATTGATCTGGTATCTCTGATGGTCTATGAGCATTTTGCTTTCAGAAATTAGCATGTATTTCTTCACATCAGTTATTTGCTATCGTTTTTCCAATGAAGATCTCAATCTGAATTTTGTTTCTTGATTTTAATAATATTCATGAACTGAAGCCATAGATCAATACATAAATTCTAATAAAGTTGCATAAGAGAGCAATAAACAAAGGTGGTTCAATGTGTCCCACGCATGGTGCACATTGAACAATTTCGGTAAAAATTTTAAAATTCAAATTGTGAGGAGATAAAATGTCACATAAGCGTCCAACAACTCAGAGATTATCTTGCATGCTCTCAACTTTTCACGCGAGTTTGATTTTGGTTCACTTGACTTAGTATATTCGAACTATCGGGGAAAGTTCAAAAACATGTTCAATGTGCCCACCCTCCCCTACATATATGTTCTTCATTTGCCACTTGTAAATTGACTAGTTTGACATTTGTTCTACCGAAAGCACACCACTGAAAGGCAGAAGAAGAACAGAAATCAACATTTTATCTGACAGGCAAATTGTGTTTGGATCTATACCTACACTGCTGATCAGAAGTCCTGGCCCACCTTAATTTCTTTTCGTTTTTCTAATTCAATTGTATATTTTTTATACTAGGTCGTTAAAATTCAGTCAATACAGTATTTAGTTTTCATGATCCCATCGCTAATGATGTATCAGAAGGCTATGGGAGTCATATGAACGGTTATTTTGGTTCAATCACCGCTTTGAATATAAGTATAGGTAATTTAGTAGTGAACAAAAGTCTTGGCCCACCTTCACAAAATGATGCCAACTACATTTCTGCTTCTATCTACACCCACATATCAGATGATTTATTGATTAACGTCCTTCAGAAAACTTTTTGACGAATTTCTCCCTCAATGACAGCGCTTGATCCCATGACAAAGAAATATTTCGTCATTCGCTTGTGATTGGCTGATCACTACGGCTGTCTACTGGATGCTGTCGTTCATGCACAATCCCATTCGTTTCGTCGGTTGTTGACTGCGTAGGAGAGTTAACTGTGTCTCTACAAATCATACGACGAATAGCCATGAACGTACTGCTCACATGAAACAATCGCAGTGATCAAATGTCTGAGGAAAGAAGGCCTTTCAAACCGTGAAATTGCTACAAGAACTGGACGTGGTCGTCGAACTGTTGATAGGATTGTGTCAAAGTTAGCCAAAGGAGTGAGTACGCTACCTAAATCTAAGCCTGGTCGTCCAAGTGTTGTCACTAAGCGAGGTACAAGAATCCTAAAGCGATATGTTCTTGAAAACAGACGACGGGGCTCTAGTGAATTGCAAGCACTGATGCAAGAAGCTGGTGTTAAAGTCAGCAGGCCTACTATCCGCCGAAAACTTGTTCAAATGGGTTATCGGGCATACATACCGAAGGAGAAGCCATTTCTCACCAAGCGAATGAAATCTGCACGTCTTGAGTGGGCAAAAAACATGAGCATTGGATCATCGATGACTGGAAGAACGTTATCTGGTCCGATGAATCAAAATTCAACCTATTCGCCTCTAATGGTAAGCGCCTAGTGCGTAGACAATCTCATGAAGCCTATCATCTTGATTGCTTGAACCGTACCGTCAAGCATGCACCTAGCGTCATGCTGTGGGGCTCCTTCTCTTGGTACGGCACTGGGCGCTTGCATATCTGCGACGGCATTGTGAATAGTGCTGAGTATCTTCACATCCTCGGAACCTGACTTCTGCCTACCATGAAAGAAATTCAAGAAAATCATGGAATTTCCCCAGAAGCATTGATCTTTCAAGACGACTCAGCTCCTTGTCATCGAGCAAAAGTTGTGAAAGACTTCATTGCGAGAAAGCGGATTGATACTTTGGATTGGCCGGGAAAATCCCCTGATCTCAATCCGATCGAGGAACTATGGAAAATTCTCGGTGATAAGGCGATGGCAACTAATCCTAGAACCAAGCAGGAGCTGATTGCAAGCCTCGTCAAGGTTTGGCACCACGATCTCAATCCAGCCCTCCTGAAGAATCTGGTGGAATCGATGCCGCGCCGCTGTGCTGCAGTGATAAAAGCAAAAGGCGAGTGCACCAAGTACTGAATTTGAAAACGATTTGTTATGATAGATTTTTGTATTTTTCGTACTGTTTGTTCATTGGAACTACGCCTCGATTTTTATAGGCCTATTCAAATACAAGTTTATTATGCAACTGTGCATTTATACTTTATCTGTGATTTCCGTCTGCAAAATATCTTTTGGAAAATTAGAGCAGTCCATCAATTGGTTAAATCATCCAGATAGTTGATATTTGATGTGAATATTATGATGAAATGTCTAGAAAGGCATTATCTGCATAGGCCTTTTGAAGTAAACGATGAGTGATTTGTAACTCATGAAAAAAGGCAACTACTGGTATTATAAGATGCTACTATTCCCTTCATGATGGGTCAGGAGGATTGGAAACAAAAAAAATTGTGCGTTGGTGGACACAGAAATGTAGTTGGCATCATTTTGTGAAGGTGGGCCAAGATTTTTGTTCACTACTAAATTACCTATACTTATATTCAAAGCGGTGATTGAACCAAAATAACCGTTCATATGACTCCCATAGCCTTCTGATACATCATTAGCGATGGGATCATGAAAACTAAATACTGTATTGACTGAATTTTAACGACTTAGTATAACAAATATACAATTGAATTAGAAAAACGAAAAGAAATTAAGGTAGGCCAGGACTTCTGATCAGCAGTATACAACTAAACCAACTAAAACCAACATTAAACCTTTGCATTAAACGACCTGCGTGCTTGACGTCGCTCCGTCATTGTGAATCGGATGTTACATTTTCTTGGATTTTTATGCGTTTCCCGTCGGCCATGTTGGAAATCATGTATACCATTTGACGCAACTTGTGATCGTCGATACGACTGTGGTCATACTTTTTTGAGTGGTTACTTCGTTCAGGAATTATCGCCTTCTTTATTCGTTGGAACCGCATTTCTGTGACTTGCAAAGTGAGTGATATTCCACACTTGTCTGTTGGCGTGGTGGTAACTGGAATCGCGCTTCGTACGGCTCATGCACGTGTTTTTTCTGATATCCGGAATAACCACAGTGTTGATTTAGACAAGGCTTTGTGCTTGCACGGCGGTTTGGACGAAGTATCTGAGTGGCAGTTGAGGTGTTCGCGGTTCGATTCCGTGCGAGTACAAGTTTCTTTTTTTTTCACTATGAGTCAGTGTTCGTTGCGTTCCAATTCTGGTAATATCTCTCCGAAGCCTCTATCCTTAAGAGACATTCGTTCAATCGTCGAAGAGTCGAAGGTCGAAGTTTTGCAGTCTATCGAAACAGTGCGAGGTGAATTAGAATTGCTGAGAAGTCATTTGTTATCACTGGATTCCCGTGTTGTCAAGGTCGAAGCTGCAGTTTCTGAGATTCGAGATGTCCTAGATCAACATAACAGTGATATTGGTAGTCTAAAGTTGGCGGTTGATGACATCAGGTTGAATCAAATAAATTCCTTCAGTGATCTTTTGAATGAAGTCGAAGAGAGGGACCGTCGCAGAGATAATCTCATATTTCATGGATTATCTGAGAAATCGGATGATACTCTGATAAATCGTAAACAGCATGATCTAGAGCTGGTTCAAGAGATCGGGAATACGGTTGGTCTAACCAATTTTGAAATTGTGGAGACAATTCGACTTGGCAAAATCGCATCAGGGAGAGATCGACCTTTGAGAGTGCGTTTCAAGAGCCGTAATGCGAAGACAAAATTCCTTCAAAAATCTAAACACTTGAGGGAATCGAATCAATTTCGAAAAGTTTTCATTAGTGTTGACATGATAAAGTATCAGCAAGAAGAAAACTACCAACTTCGGCAAGAATTGCGAAAACGGAGGTCAGAGGGACAAGATGTTGTGATATACAAAGGAAGAGTGAGGTCTCAGGAAACCTTGCAAAATTTTCAAGGATGATTTTATTATATCCTAGATGTCCGTCTATTTTACTGACAAATGCGCGATCACTCTATTATAAGCTGGATGAGCTCCATGTGTTGCTGAGCAATCTTAAGCCAGGGTTTGCAGGTATTACTGAAACTTGGTTTACTGCGGATGTTCCTGATGACAGCCTTTTCATTCAAAACTATGCTCTGTTTCGTGCCGACCGAATTTCACGACCTGGAGGTGGAGTCTGTGCGTATGTTCACGATTCTCTCAAACCCATCAGACTGCTACAGCCAAGTATTAATGGTATTGAATCGCTGTTTATTCGGTTACCTTTGAGCAATGTAATTGTATGATGTTTATATGTTCCACCGAATTTGCCTGCAAGTATTCATTGCGAAATCCGTGAAAATTTAGTTCTCATTTATGACTGTATGCTGGAATCTTTCCCAGATGCTAGCTTCATCATTTGCGGTGACTTCAATAATTTGAATACGAGCTTTTTCCGATCTATCTTTGTATGCACAAATCGAGTTGCCAACCCAACACGTGGAAATTCTGCACTGGATCAAATCTGGATATCCGAACAATTAGAGTCTACTTACCCACTCGATGCCGACGTCGCTTCTCCTCTTTCAACGTCTGATCATTGCACTGTTTTCTTGAGGTCCTCATTAGCAATCAGGGAGAGTGCTGTAATCAAGACTGTATTTGACTATCGACATAATAATATCCAGAACTTCCTCAGATGCTTAACTTCAGCTTCGTTTGACAGAGTATACGGTGCGGTTAATGTTGACGAGAAATGCTATGCTTTTTACGAGGCATTTTTTGAGGCCTTGAGTGTTATTCCAAGAAGGCAAGTTATGATGACTCAGCAAGACAAAATGTGGGTAACTCCTGTTCTAAAGCTGATGATCGAGGATAGATGGGTGGCTTACCGAACCGGTAATTGGCCAGTTTACAATCACTTGAAAGAGAAAATAAAATTGGAAGTTTTGAAAGCCAAGAGATGCTGGAGCAACAAAATTCTAATGAGGGATGAGAATATCAGGAACGTTGTGCGGGAAATTAATGGGGAAAGGAAGAACTTTCGATATCCTGATACTGGACCCGACGGTGACTGTTTCGTCTCTGAATTATCCAAAATTTTTGAGTCGTGCTTTAATAATGAACCTGATGTTGATTTGGAAGTGCTTTCAGATGACTCGTGGGAAGTGCACATAGACTCGTTACTTGTTCATCGACATCTCTCAACATTAAGAATGCAGCAAGCAATGGGTTACGATGGTGTAAGTGCTTTTCTACTGCGTGAAAGTTCAGATGCAATATGTGATCCTTTAGCTCATATCTATCAGACCTCTATCAGGACACGGACATTTCCCACATATTGGAAAAATGCTTACATAAAGCCTATTCCAAAATGCCGGAACCCTTCAATTTTTGATTATAGTCCAATTTCTCTGTTACCTATTGTTTCAAAACTTTTTGAGCGAATCGTCCTTTCATGCATGAAACACAATTTTGTCAAATCATTTGGCGTTGGTCAACATGCGTTTAGACCTTTAGGGTCTACCACAAGTGCGCTAATTGACATTCACAATAGCGTTATGCATTTTTTTGGAGAATCCTGACAATATGTGTGTCAGACTAACGTGCCTGGATTTTTCGAAAGTTTTCGATAGGATTCATCATAATCGTTTGTTGAATGTCCTCCTTGTGCAGAATTATAGTAAAGGATTTATTTTGTGGCTGTGTTCTTATTTATCTGATCGAATGCAACGTGCATGTGTTAATGAAAGTATTGGGCCCTTAATAGATGTAACGTCCGGGGTGCCTCAGGGGTCTGTACTTGGGCCTTATTTATTTGCTATGTTTGCATCTACCTTGTCTGTGTGCTCAAATAGCGGTCAACTTATAAAGTATGCCGATGATTTTACCCTTGTTGAGTCCTGCACAAATGTTGAGCCCAATCCAGCGCATTTATCAGTAATACAAGATTGGTCTTTTGCTAACAAGTTGAAGCTAAATCCTGATAAATGTAGACAGATGTTAATTCGTCGGAAAAAGAATGCCACTGTGTTGCCATATGATGGCATAGAATTGACATGTAAAATTAATATTCTTGGTGTGACTTAAACAGACAATTTGAAATGGAAAGTTCATTTTGAAAACATTTTATTGTCAGTCAATCGTCGTCTACATGTGATACGCACATTGAAGCACTATGTCTGTAAAGCAAAATTATTTGAAGTTTTTCATAACTGTGTTATCTCTCTACTTATGTACGCCACTCCGCTTTTTTGTAGATTGTCATCAGAGATAAGTAATGAGATAAATGAATTTCGGAGGCGAGCGCATCGCATCATCTGTAATGAAGATTGCAAATGCCACATTATTCCTGATTTTGACAACATGCGCAAAGATCTAATTTGTACATTTTTATTTAAGTGTCAGCCACCTGCTCACCCACTCCATGCTTTTGTGCCTGTCCGAATGACTAATTCTGGCAAATTTCGTTTGAATCCGTGTTTGACATCACGCCGACAAAACTCTTTCTTCATATGGTCATGTATGCTGGCGAACAGTGAAACAAGCTTGTAAATAGTGTTTTTCCTCTATTTTTTTCTGAGATTTTTGCTTCAACAAGCGGTTTTTCTATTTCATTATACTTATTGTTGTGAATTTACTTTTGTATAAATGATTGTCATTCTCTTACAATAAACGCATTACTTACTTACTTACTTAACTATGTGTAGATTTGCAGCCGAATCGTCCTATCCTGAATTTGTATCTGCTCTGACATGATAAATGGAGATTGTCTATTGTTATATTTGGCTTGACCACGTGCTATATTTGTTGGGAAACCTGTAGTACAAGCACTTTGCATCATAGAGTAAGTATATTAGGTAGAGTAGCAATTCAGCATTCATCAAATCCCCCAATGTGTATGCAGTTTCGATTTAATTAAATGAACTTGAGTTGGAGTTGCACATGTGAGATATGCAAATTTTTGCATTTCTGGAGTCCGCTCATAATATCACAAACTAAAAGTGTTAAAGTTAAGGCAACTTTAACACTTGCCTTGATTTGTATTGTAATGTGGTTCACGAAGTTTCCTAGGTCACCAGCTCTATTTCCGCTTAATTAAGATGCCTGTTAGCAACTATTCATTACTCTTGATATCCAACCTGTCCCATACTACATATAAAGTGGCGTCATGTCGGTAGCATACAAATATGCAAAAATTTCGCTTTTTGACAGCTGCTCAAATAGTTTTTTGGACCGCAGGAACGCAACCTCCACAAAAACTGTATATTTCCATATAAAAATCAGTACTTCTATTCTTTCCCCCCACATTTCTGTTGTTGACATCCGGAAGTGATGCATCGTGAAAGATCTTTTTTTGCTCCTACGGGCTGTCTCACTAACGTCGCATAGCGTTGAGTGTGTAAAACTCCTCGTATCTGACTTATAGAACATTTACAGCCTGAGAATTAGACAACTGCTTGTCATTTGTCTGTAGATAACAATCACACGAAGTTCATGATCACAGCTGTACCTTGTATTCTAACTGAGTATCCAAGGCCCCAATCCTTCATCCCAGGGTTCAAGTAAGACTTCTCAGTCGTGTTGTAGTGTCGCTCAGTGACAGATCAAGTCTATTCTAAACACAATGTGACTAACTTTGGCGAAATTTGATGATTTTGGAAAACTTGAAAAAATGTGGTGGTGAGGAAGAATAGAAGTACACAAAAATCTTCGCTGCATATACAGACACTTTTTTGAATCGATACTCTATACCTACTATACCGGGTGTCCCAAAAAAGTGACGAAAACTAAATAGTCCGGGAGCTAGCGTGAAGTTGGGCAGGGAACGAGGTAGTACATAAAACTTTCACATAGCATAGTACACCTCTAACCTACTGCAAAACTTCGTGTCTGCCGGATCAGATCATTTGCTTTTAAGAGATAGAGAGGATAACAAAATCCTATGTATTTCCAATGGTAAAATTGTGACATTTAAGGTGTTGACTCCATTTTTTCGAATTTTTGCTCATAAAAGTTACACAAATTGGTATTTTGTTAAACTGGTCATTATAGAAATCATCTACAGATCATAATCTTTCAAATGAGTTATCATTCAGTGACAGAGGATGAAGTAAAGTGTGCAAACAGACACTTTTCGTTGGTGTAACTGCAAATTTTAACATAGAAATTTCAGGAAAATTGTTGATATAGACGAAAAGTGTCTGTTTGTACACTTTACTTCATCCTCTGTCACTGAATGATAACTCATTTGAAAGATCATGATCTGTAGATGATTTCTATAATAACCAGTTTAACAAAATACCAATTTGTGTAACTTTTATGAGCAAAAATTCGAAAAAATGGAGTCAACACCTTAAATGTCACAATTTTACCATTGGAAATACATAGGATTTTGTTATCCTCTCTATCTCTTAAAAGCAAATGATCTGATCCGGCAGACACGAAGTTTTGCAGTAGGTTAGAGGTGTACTATGCTATGTGAAAGTTTTATGTACTACCTCGTTCCCTGCACAACTTCACGTTAGGTCCCGGACTAAAACGCTTATAACTTCATCAATTTCCATTCGATTGAGCTGACTTTTTGCATACAAATTTAAAATACTCATAAGTTTTTGTCTGTAAAGTATGAAGCTTGAACATTGAGTACGCTCAGAGAAAAACGGGTATAAGCTCGAATCTTGTGCATCTCCAATTGTTGAATTCAAGATATCGGACATAATGATATGCGATTTCCATCTATCAATCTTGATTATAGCACGTTCTTCCAGCATACAATTTACATAGTACGAAAGTCCAGCATCATAGCACGTCAAGGATTGGTTTGATATGAAAATGTGATTACGATAAAATGTAATGTGATTCTAGATGAAAATGATCGTCAAAGATCTTGCTTTTGGCAGGTCTAATGCAAGATGAAGTTCACAACAGCGCCGTACATTTCGCAGGTTAAATTTTATTTGCGTGCAGTAAGTCTGCAATGAAGGCAGCTCGCGCGCTTAATTCACATTGCTCAAACAAAGACATACACTGTCCAAGGGCAGGTGATAGTGACATAAGACGCATGATTAAAGCATTTGTGACCAACGGGATTCTCCAAAGATGTAACAAAGGAAATTCTAGTTGTCGTCCATCCGCTGTCATTTGTGACAACGATGTCTTAATTTTGGGCAACATTGCTCAAAAACAGGAACAAAATATTCCTTATTCCATAAGACAATGTGCCAGGGATTCCAATTTGTCGAAGAGCTTCTACAGGATTATTTTGACTCGCAGATAGTTGGACGTCATTTAGATATTGAATGGCCCCAAGATCACCCGATCTCAATCCATGCGATTGCTTTCTATGGGGACTTTTAAGGGATAGAGTGATCCGATATGAACTTGGAACTGTTCGAGGATTAGAGGCATTCACATATGTACGGCAAGATTGCATGAACTACGAGTACGTGACGCTGTTAAGGCATTTTATCCCAGGTAACTTAAAACTTACTACACACCTTTTATTACAATATTTTATCAAAATGTTGTACTCTTGCAGATTGCAAGAACGCATTTCTGAAGATGGTCGACCGCTTGGGATTACTCATGATTGAGACTTTTCTGACTCCGTGTCATAGTTACAACAAAGTTTGACGTTATAAATGTTTTCATTTTTAAAATAGGTCAGCAAACATATTAATTTGCTTCGTTACTTTGTAGTCCATCAAGTTTTTTTTAGCCGTGTAATCAATCTTTAACGTTCTATGATTTCTGAATCATGCTGAAAGAACGTGCTATAATCAAGATTGATAAATGGAAATCGCATATCATTATGTCCGATATCTTGAATTCAACCATTGGAGATACACAAGATTCGAGCTTATACCCGTTTTTCTCTGAGCGTACTCAATGTTCAAGCTTCATACTTTACAGACAAAAACTTATGAGTATTTTAAATTTGTATGCAAAAAATCAGCTCAATCGAATGGAAATTGATGAAGTTATAAGCGTTTAGTTTTCGTCACTTTTTGGGACACCCGCTATACTTGCTCTATGCTTTCTATTATTAGATAGGAGCTCATCATTGGAGAACACTTGGAAAATATCGATCTCTTTCTCCTGTGCGCTTGAGTTCAAATGTGTGTCAACGTTTTCAACTGTAAGAGGAACAAAACGAACAGACATTCCATCTGCCCAAAATAGCCATTCCGCATCTTTATTATTCCCGCAACATCGCTTTCGTCACTGAAATCATCGACTTCTTCAATTTCTAAATCTTAATTTGGCACTTTTTCGTTATCATCAAAATTATCACCCATTTACAAACCTTCATCAAGCAGTGATCCCCTTCGCTGTCAAGTTTGCACGCCTCGCCATGACTGTGCTTTGTATAAATGACGAAAGCTCTCAGTGCAACGCTCTCATGAGTTTCCGGATGACCAAATGATAATGAGATCACGTAACAAAGAATAGCAGTCATTCATTCAACTGAGACACGTCTTATACTTATGCATCGGTCAATTATCTAAAAAAAAGTTATTGTCAAGGTAAGAGAGATAACTCTCTGATAAACACCTATAAGCCTAGAGTAAGCAATAAACTGATGTTGGAGATGACTTCGCTCGCAAGTCATAAAGATGTGCCATAATCAGCATGGAACCATGCTTAGAACAGAATGCAACTCTACGGATGTAGCCTATGATCGGCAATGATATCATTTTGCGAATTTTCTAAAATGATACAGGGTATTCATGGTATTTATGATATATGGTATATCATTTTATATCATTTTATTTTTTATAGTGAAAATAAGTTTTTTTTTTGTGAAATGTACGCATAGGCCTACACCGTAATTAGATCTAGTCATACGAATTTTCCGATTTACATTGCCACCATAATACTTTTACTGCTCTTCGCAATGAAACTAAAATTAGATTGCATGCAACATCTATGTATTCCAAATAATGGAAGACAGAAGAAAGCAGCTTAGTCACACAAAGCTTCTTGTATGTCAAAACTTAGGTTTAGGGCCTATGGCCTATACATTAGACATCGCAAGTTTTGATTTAAACTTTATACACTCGAATTGCAAATATGCCCACATATGCAGTTGGCTGGGCCAACAGAATCTAAAGTACGAAAAAAGGCTAACAATATTTAGATTACAGTCAAGACTTCAAAAACATCAAGACAGTTATCAATGAGTTCAATGTTCAATCATTGTCAATCTGTCAGACTGACTGACAGACAATTATAGCCTGTTGCTTATCGCTACATGAATCAACCAGTATGGGGAAGGACATTGGTAAAACAAACGAAGCAGACTAAATTTGCTTCAATACAAAATGTGAAGAATCTAAGGTTAGAAAACATAATTGAAACATAAATTTCTGATGATATCATTTTATATCATTTTCAAAAATATAATGATATAAAGTTATATCATTTTTCCTCAGAATAAAATGATATCATTTTATCATTGCCGATCTTTGGATGTACCGAACTCATAGAAGGTGCACTCGTGAAAGCTTATTCATGATAGGCACGCATGGATTACTATCAGAGAAGAGACCTAATCGACAAATAACAATGTATCTTTGAATTGATATTTTTAATGTTTAAGAAATCTTCTGCATGTGACATACGTAGACACTTAACATATATCTTGTCAAATCTAACGATGTACTGAGTCAAGATTGCACTGTGTTAACGTAACTAGGCTCATAAATATTTGTCACAAACCAGTGGACCTTTGACATTTGTCGTCTTTCTCACAATAGGTTTCAAGTTTTTTGGCTTGACATCAGTTACCCTAACTTCCTTTGTTGTAGTCGTTACTATTGTAGCATTTGTGGTTGTCCCACTCGCTCTCTGATATGTCGTAGTTATTGTTTTGACGGTGGTTGACGTTGTTGTTACTGTAAAAGATTTGCATTCGCGTGCTAATGTATCATTTGATTTATCTGAAGGCTCTGTTGTCACAATTGATGGTTTTTCAGTGCTTGCAGTACTTCCGTCTAAAGTTGTCGCTGGAAAAGACGTGCTGTAAGAAAATTTTGGCGATGAATCAATTGTGGTAGAGGCAGCTGTTGAAATTTCAGAAGATTTTTCGGTCGAATTATGGTGAGCTGAAGTTGTTTTTTCCCGACGATCAGCGGATGATGTTGATGTAATGGATCTTGTAGGAGTTTTAGAAGTAACTGCATCAGGTCTACTTTTAGTTGATTCCTCAGTAGATGTGATACGCCGTGTTGTGACTGGTCCTGTGACTCTTGTAGTTGCGACTTTTGCTGCTGGCTCTGTGACTCTTGTAGTTGTGATTTTTGCTGGCTCTGTGACTCTTGTAGTTGCGACTTTTGTTGGCTCTGTGACTCTTGTAGTTGCGACTTTTGTTAACTCTGTGACTCTTGTAGTTGCGACTTTTGCTGGCTCTGTGACTCTTGCAGGTGCGACTTTTGCTGGCTCTGTGACTCTTGTAGGTGCGACTTTTTCTGGCTCTGTGACTCTTGTAGGTGCGATTTTGGCACGTGTCGTCACGGATGGCAATGTACTAAAAGATGATACTGTCTTTACTGAGGTATCAGTTGAAGGCGAATCGGATGCGGTGGATGTATCTCGTATTGTCGATGGATAGGACGAATCCGTCGTTGTTTCATCTGGTTCAGAGACTTTTCTTTCCGACAAAGCAAGATCTCCACTTGCTGATGAGTCCATGGGCTCCCAAAGATAAATATGCTTTTCTGAGTTGGCATGACTTATGATATTGGCATACATTCCTGATAATGATGATGACCCTGAAATAAGAGAACTCAATGAGAAGTGTTCTTTCATTGTTGTGGTATAATTTCATACCAGAGTTTAATGGAAAAGTCTTGCTTTTGGTTGAAATGGTTGAAAGGTACGCTGAATGGCAACTTTTATGACTAATTTGAAATATCTGAAAATAGATAATTATCATGATAGAATTCACAAATCACTGATATGTTCGATGATGACAATATATTTTTCATTTAATGCAGTGCAACCAGTGTAACTATGTATAAACAAAACTCTGAATTATTGAAACTATGACTAAAACACTTTTATCCTGCTGATACAAAAAAGGTTTCTCTGAAGTCTGAGCTTCACCAGAATTTTCGGACACAAAGTCATTTAAAGCCATGCAAGCATTTTTTCCTTTACTTCTCAAGTTTATTCGGTAAAGACACATGAGCACATTCTCAGACTATCCAGTACGAGTACACTAGTGCAGCAATTGTGATCGTATGTTTACTAAAACTAATTCTTGATAACACGTAGCCTACTGCAAGAATGTTTGATTTGGTGATTGCTGGACTAGTGACCTCAGTTCGTGCCGTCATAAACTAAAATAACTGCATCATGTTTACCTTAATGTTGACCTTAGCAAATGAGGACAATTATAGAAGAAACCATCCTGCTTATGTCCAATGATGAATTAAGATTGAATAGTTGAACACTTTGTAAACATTATATTTGCCACATACACGTGATTGCGAACATTAAGAACATTTCTTAAACACATGAAACTTATCTGCCAACCAGCAAATGGTTAAAAAAAAACTTCTACACAAAACTTTCAAAAATTTACATGCACTTACCAAATTTATTGAAATAAGAATATAAAGTCGAATACTTCCTGACATTTCACAGGTATCAGGAGAGTATTGTTTATCTCTTCAATCCACAACTGATGCTGAATATTCGTGATCTTATTTCAGCATTATAAGGCATGAACATCAAACGACATCAAACATCAATAAGACATGACATCAAACGGATTCACAATATTGAAAAATGATACATGTTGTGGAACCCATTGTTTTAATCGCAACATCTACCCCTATTGCCATCAATAAAAGACGGCGCATTCAATACGAGAGACTATCATGAATTTGAAGGGCTGGTGTCATCAAATTGTAATAGAATTGATGGAGGTAGTCCGGGAGCCAGCGTGAAGTTGTGCAGGGAACGAGGTAGTACATAAAACTTTCACATAGCATAGTACACCTCTAACCTACTGCAAAACTTCGCGTCTGCCGGATCAGATCATTTGCTTTTCAGAAATAGATAGGATAACAAAATCCTATGTATTTCCAATGGTAAAATTGTGACATCTGAGGTGTTGACTCCATTTTTTCGAGTTTTTGCTCATAAAAGTTACACAAATTGGTATTTTGTTGAACTGGTTATTATAGAAATCATCTATAGATCATGATCTTTCAAATGAGCTGTCATTCAGTGACAGAGGATGAAGTAAAGTGTACAAACAGACACTTTTCGTCAAAGTATATCAACAATTTTCCTGAAATTTCTATGCTAAAATTTGCAGTTACACCAACGAAAAGTGTCTGTTTGTACACTTTACTTCATCCTCTGTCACTGAATGACAGCTCATTTGAAAGATCATGATCTATAGATGATTTCTATAATAACCAGTTCAACAAAATACCAATTTGTGTAACTTTTATGAGCAAAAACTCGAAAAAATGGAGTCAACACCTCAGATGTCACAATTTTACCATTGGAAATACATAGGATTTTGTTATCCTATCTATTTCTGAAAAGCAAATGATCTGATCCGGCAGACGCGAAGTTTTGCAGTAGGTTAGAGGTGTACTATGCTATGTGAAAGTTTTATGTACTACCTCGTTCCCTGCACAACTTCACGCTGGCTCCCGGACTAAGGCATCTTTGTGAGCTTTAGTGAAAAGATTACTTTAATGCTGTGTGTGTTTGTATAGTTCCTGAATGCTGTTGGGTAAATCCATTTAATATAATAACATTTGTCAAATAACGTATCTAATTTCGTCTGTACAATCCTTAGTTCTGAACCGTTTTCAGAATTTTTTTCATCTTGATCCTTGGGATATCCTCTTTTCGGTCATCATAAATTCAAATCAAACTAACAAAGTTTTACCTCAAGGCAGAAAAAGTACCAAAAACAGCGTGTCTCAAGCAGGCACTCTATCTTCGGGAAGAAATTTCGTTGTGATCTACAAACTTCATACTGTATACGTATGAAGCTATATATCGTGTGAAAGCGCATTATAGCCATGCTTTCAGCCAGATTACAATTCAGGATTACATTGACATTGGTTTTGGGATATTTTTTCAATTAGCCTTTGCCCCCAAAAATTGTCTGCCGACCGATACCATTTTTTTGTCTCCTGAGCAATGCACATCTCACAACTCAGAAATAATTTTTGTATTTTCTTTATGCAACGAAATACATCATTTGTGTGTCTAGTTGATGCATCAAAAGAAAAAACCATGGATCATCACAACTAAGCAATTGTGATTTTAAATAATGTCCTGTCTTTGGACCAGGCTTTTTTGATTTTTCTCAAAATTTCAATTTATAGCTGAAACCACATTTTTAGCCGAATTTCATGAAACTCAGGAAATATCAAGAACATCATGCATGCGAAATTTTATTTGAGGACAATAATAATCATTTTCAAAATCTCACAAAGCAGTCAAAATGTCCATCTGACCGAGACCACAAAATTATCGGTCAGATGACACCAGATAATGTATAGTGCGAATACAAAACTTGTACAAGTACTCATTTGGTATGGTCGCCACCATGATTTTCGAGTTCAGCATGACAATTTGACTATCGACTATGTACGCAAATTTTCAAAGAAAATGAAGTTTCAAAGTTGAGAAGACAAAATATGCCCAAAATGTTGTTGAATAAAATGGATTTACCCTGTTGCTCTATTACTTATCCTTGAACACAGCAATTTGCATCCATAAAAAGGCAACAATGCTTCTGTGGACATTTTTAATTAAATGTGACCGACGTTTTTGCCGCAGAGTTTCTCATGAAAGGTATAGTCGGTTACCCAGACCCAGTGGTTATTAAAGAATTCTGCATAATTTTGTAGTGTTGCATATTCAATCGAGTAGGCCTTAAAAATTATTCATCCATTAATAATTATGTGAATTTACATTTGATTTCTGAATTTTATCATGCATGATATCTCAAGCGATTGTAATCCCTTGTAATTGCTTTCAATTCCAGATCTGAGATCAGGTAAACAAATCGGCTTTCTTTTGCTTCTTAATATCGATCGGTATCCTTACTGTTAAAGGTACCACAAATTGGGGTGACTAATTGTGAAACTTGACAGCTTCTTTAAAACCATATCCCTTCGATGGGATGACGGGACAGTTTAAAAACATGAATGATTGCATGCTTGCTGTCAGATCGTTTGATATCATTATAAAACCAGATTGAACTTCACTATGCGTCAATTCTTACTTAATCTTTGAATATCTTTGAAAGATTCTGTCAGAATCTTTGTAAGATCGTGGAAGATACAGCAAGATCTGATCAGAATCTGACAGAAAATGTAGGATCTTTGTAAGATTCTGTCAGATTCTTATGCTTAAATGGGATTCTGACAGAATCTTAGAATCTTTAGATTTTTCGCTCTCAATTGATTATCGCTCATCCTTGAGCATTTTAATGTTGGCCTAATTAAGCTACATGTCACGTAATATGAGATAACCAGTATATCCGTTGAACAACCGAGACAATTACTCCATAACGACTGATTCGAAGAAAAAATGGACAAACTTTTTTGAAGTGCTTGTTTTATTCCAGTTTAAAAAGAAGGCAAAAGAGTGTAAAGTTAAAAAGTTCAAAAACACTATCAGTTAGCAAAACTTTCCAATCTTTCAAGACCTTTTCTCCAAATCACGAATTCTTTGGTTTATGGAACGTCTGATAACGTCCCAATCATATTCTCCGAACATGTTGTCCACATGATCTGAAATTAAAAAGAATATTCTTTTGAGCCGCTGATCTGCAATCATTTCATGTTTTCTTAGTGCATCTTCAATGATAATGACGGCCTGCGAATTCCCTTTCAATGCTAAATTTGTTCAATCATTGAATAACGAAGTTTTTATCAGTCAGAATAATAATCAAAATCTTGAATAAATCTCAGACATATCCAGCTTTCATGCGAGTCGGTTAATAATTAAATAGATCATTGAATACTAAGAAGACTACCAAACATTTAAAGAAAATCTGCATTTCACTGTGACTTAGCTTTTTCTGCTGCGCAACATACAAGTGACAAAAGGGAGGGTGGGGCAAATTGAGCATGTTTTTTAACTTTTCTCAACGGTTTTAATATTCTAAATCAAATGGGCCACAATAAAACTCGGATGAGAAGTTTAGAGCATGCTAAGTTATAATCTGAGCTGTTTCTCTGATATTTCATCTCCTCACAATTTTAATTTTGAAATGTTTACCAAAGTGGCTCAATGTGCACCATTTGTGGGGCACATTGAATTACCTTTATTCATTACTCTACTGTTCAACTTTACTAGATTTTATGTGTCAGATCTATAGCTTCAGTTCATGAATAATCGAAATCAAATAACAAATTCACAGGTTGAGATTTTTATTGGCAAAAATGATAGCATATGTTTGATATGAAAAATACATGTTAGTTTCTGACAGTAAAATTTTCATGGACTTTCAGAATTCTAAGATTAGTAACATTATTCATGATAGAAGAGCATTCGTAAGAGCATTAATGCTATGACTCACAAAATATTCATCATTGTAATCAATAAGAGCATGATTGTGGATTTTGCGCATTATATGTAGACATGACACGCGTAGGCCTAAGAAAAAAAGCTGAGAAATCACCAAACACCAAAACTAGAAGCATTAACAATTCAATTTTTTGACCAGCTAATGTTCAAAGCCGAATCATTTTGATTGAGATCAATGTGCAATATTGAGATATACGCCGGCTATTCGCAATGGTTATGAAGCCTACGCTATATTTTGACGATTAGTAACACTCAGATTTAATATATTTTACAACTGTACTTACGTTTTAGTTGACTGACGATCTCTGATGGAATCAATCGAGACTCATCAGTTTTTTTCTGCGGCTCCATAATTTTCCCGCGCACGTCCTTCATCAATATATTCAAAATTTTCCAGGCCATCTGCCGTTCATCTGCAGCATACAGCTTCGCAATATCCACATCCTCATTAATATAGTTTTTGATGACCTGAAATTCAGTTATTTTGTCAAAATACTTGTACAGTAGCATATTTTCACAAATTGATGAAAATCTAAGCACAGTGTCATGCATGCTCTAATTTATCAGAAAAATATGCTTCCCTGTTTGATCCTCTATTTTTCTCTCCTTCGAAATCATAGAATAATGACAATGGAATATCATCAATTTAACAAACAGATATCGTTTCGACCAGTGCTGATGGGAAGTCATGATCTATAGACGACCAGACGAGAGGACTCCCTTTTGATTAAGGTCCGATACAAATTATCCGGCGCCAAAATTCAGAAAAATTCAAAGATGAACACACCCATGCAATTGCAGAAAAACAGCAAGAAACATAATGATGGCGATCAAAAGTATAGTCATGCTCATGCAGGGCGAAAATTGAACTTACGTATGACTTGTGCTTAACCTTGGTCGGTTTGTTTTTTTCCTCCATCAAAGTTAGCATTTTCACTGCAATCAATGTACACATGCGTGCAAGTAACTTTTCAAAACACAAAGAACTTAGTTATTTTGGAAGTTTCCCTGTCGGTCTTAATAAGTAAGGTAGGTTTACAGTAATGCTACCATACTTTTCCGGAAGATAGCAGTAGCTAGTAAGCTTTTGGCTCTCAATGTTAGTTAACAATATCTATCATGCAATGAAAATGTCGGCTGCATATTTTGTTCATCAAGCTGAGCGTTTCAAATATACGTTTGACAACAATTATACCACTGATTTGATTTTTTTGTGATTCCATCGACATTGAAGAAATAAAACCAGCATTGAAACCAAGCATTTGAGAATGGCAGAACTTACGATTCGTTTCCTTGATAATCCTCAGTTCTGATAAGATAGATTTATTGATCTCGACCAATTGCATCAATAAAGGAGATTTTTTAATTTTCGTCGCATTGGTTGTGGGTTGGGAAGGCAAAGATGCTGTGTCGCAGCAGACTTCCTGCAGCGGTGATCTTGCACAAGTCGTAGCACCGGCCGTCTGTCTCATCTGGCCATCTCAAAGAGGGAGATACGGGCGTCTGACGTGGTGTCCTTAGTAGAGAAGACGTGCGGACAACCTCTATGTTCCGAATCTGTTCTTGTTTCTTTGACTACAGGAGTACTGCCTTTTATGCCGAATATCGAGTTCCCGGAACTCTCTGCTAGTGACGAATAATAAGCATATTCGTTGTCTTCCATTCCATCTCCGATTTCAAGGGGATAAGTTCTCGCAAAGCCTCCATCAACACGAGTCACTTCACCCTTCACTTTGCATTTAGGACATCCATACGCTCCATTATACTGAACAATGTTCAAAAGCCCAGCTGTTGCTGGCAAATCTGAAATGGAAGCCAGTGTATGAACAATCACTCTTATGTCCTTGCAATTGTATCTAACTGTAAATGAGGATTCATATTTTAATTGTCGAACAGCTTGGCGCAAGAAAAAATCCCATTTTGGTTTGGTAGGTCCCTCCCATAGTGACAGAAGTATCATATTATCCATCTTTTGGCGATTAAACGCAGACAAATTCAAAATAATAGCATGCAACGGCCACAATGTATGTTTCGAAGTACGCAGCAACGATGCACCATCCGTGGACAACATAATGTAGATGTTCAGGGTGTCACCGCTTAGTTGAGCGCGTCTTTCTTCATTTGTCAGCACTGATGAAAGAACGTCGGTGTTCCTCTTAGCCACTAGGATGTCATTATAGGCAATTATTTTCTCGAATGAATATTGGATGATGTATTCCATTTGCTTTCTCAAATCAATATGGAACAAAGATGAACATTTCCCTCCACAGCTGCATTTTATGTCATCAGATAAACCACATGCCGAACATATAAATTCGGACGATATGTAATTTGAAGTGGAAATTGTTTGCATCATGCGACTGAATAAACTTCGTGAGGTAGGCAAGTCCACATTTTTGACAGCCTGAAAAGGAATGAGCTTCGTTACAGATGGTAGAGTAATATCAGCTGAATTTGAAAACTTGGGTCGCGCCAACTGCCACCAGTTACATCCAATCCATTCAACCGCTAAGCCAAACAAACAGTTCATGTCAAATGAGGATTAATAACTTATCCGTACCTTCATAACAGCTGCCAATTTATCATAACTTCTTTGTGAGATATCGTTGCTGGCTAGGTTGTAGTACAGTGCCGCTGTTTCCTCGACATCTCCATTACCGACCAAGTTAGAACATTCTAAATATTCATTATCACAATTGTCATCATATAAGAAGCTTCTATCCGAATCATCGCTATCTGAATGATCAGAGCTGGAATTGGATGAAACACACTCATTTGTATCACTTGACATGGTATTGCTACCAACAGATGTAGGATCATTTTTGGCGATTGAAGATTCCTCTACTGTGATTTCTGATTCGTCCATATTTGATGTGTCACAATTTTGAACAAATATGTCGAATAGAACAATAGGCCTAATCAACCCCCACACGCTTTTATTTGGCACGATCATTCTGTCAAAACAGTTGTGACACAACTAACAGTACAGTATTCAGAGGAGCTCAGAGGAGTTGCCAGGTCAGACTCCTCTAACAAAGTGTAGACCAACTATAGAAATAAAATTTGCCTTGGGCGACCGGCGATATTCGGGATTAAACAAATTGGAGACATACGTTAGCCCTAGCTTGGTCGCTGAGATTGAGATCTTAATGTGCTCTATATGTCTACATTTCAATAAAGTAAAATGAACACAGGTCCAACTGCAGCTTAACCATTTGCAGTTATTTTTCGGAGTTAAAACAGGCGAAACACTTTAGATATCATATCATCGAACCAATACCGATGCAATTAGATCAACTGCAGGACACCTTCAGGTCAATTTTTTGCTGTGTGAGAGTTGAGCAACTTCTTATTGTCGGTCTCACGCCAATTCAAACTTTACATCCTGACGGAGAAAACGGCGTGCTGTTCAAAACATGCTCAACTTTCAGAAAACATTGGAAATTTATTTGGAAATGTCAATAGCCACCATCCAGTCTTGTCAACAATGCTATCCAGACTATTGATATGGCTGATAATTGCATTAGTGCCCTATACTCGTCGAGATGACCTGCACATTACGATGTATCAATAGGAAGGATTTTCAAAGCACATCAAAATGAGAGACGACATGCTGACTGATCAAAACACAAATCAAGCATCTATAAAAATATAAGATATTCCAGTTGTTTATATAACATCAGAAATTAGATCAATTCAGATGACATTGCAGCACCCTGATTTTTTTCGTAACTTATACATCGATTCAACGATGAAGTTCATCGACCCTAGAATGCATAGCCTTGTTCTAAGATACTTGAATAGCCAATATTTCTGCATTACCTCAGCTCAATAGATCAATCAGTGCTCGAATATTTCTTTACTAGTTTGCGTGTTACATCTGTAGTCTACATCATTCCACACACACTCTTTTGACTTCATGACATAAACAGATACTTCAGAGCTTCCCTTTCCAAATTGTTCACTATCAGCCGAAAAATTGCATCAAAATTGGTCAGACAAACGTCATTCAACTGGGAATTTTCCAATGTTCTCCTGTTACCTCTTAACTTACACAATATTTCAAATCTTTTATTTATTTGTTGTCATGTATCATTTGATTAAAACCAAATCATTATTTTGGATGAAATGTTTCATTATTAAGTATTCTTCTCAATCTTTTTTACAAACATGTATGACCTATTGATACACACGCAAGATTCGCCTTTATGTTCAAGAAATGGATATTTTACTAGAAAATGCTCTGGATCTGCATGCATCCACAGATCTTCCTCAATCTACTTATTCTATGATTTCACATGAATGAAATCCTCAAAGTGACAAAGTATTTCACTTAATCAAGATCATTGTGGTTCATTTGCAAGCAGCAATTCTACGTTAACAATAGATACAATTCCTGTCTTGTACTTACTCTCTTTAGGACGTTAGTTGAGTCAGCGAAGTTGAGAACCTTCTTAGTGGCGCAACGAGCTCAAAGAAGTAGACAACTCTCTTTCGATGTACGCAAAGTCAAGAAGGAAACGGAGAACTTTCTTTATCACGAATGAAAAGCAATGAAACGGAGGAACTTCTTTATGAATGCAAAATCAACGAAACGGAAAGTGAATTGAGGGATAAACCCAGGTTCGAAAATTTTAAACAAGACTGCTATTTGTTGTATTTTTGTCACATTTTCGGCATGAAACCTCCACGAAGGCACGATGATTTTTTAGCAAGTGTTGATCTTAATAATTAAAAAGGAAAACATGGAAAATTATTCCAAAGATGATGTCAGAATCTTAGGTTTCAGGAAGATGCTTCCAGAAAATGTAAGATCTTAGCAAGATCTTAGATTTTCTTGTCAAACAATGATCTTGCATTTTCTTGTCAGAAAATGTAAGATCTTCGCAGTCTTTGAAAGAAAATGTTCGGCTTGTCGCATAGTGTTAAAGCTAGGTCTAACGAAAAATTATTGTATCACTAGATATTGATGCAGCAAATGACCAGAGCCATGCAATGAATGTAGCATACATGGAAATAGATAGGCTAATGAAGTATACCATATATACCTGTCACATCGCAGTTCTTCACCGAACTCTCCAACATTCTCGAGACTTACATTATCTCCAATAAGCCCTTGTTCATCGCGGGTGACCTCAACATTCATGTTGAAAAGCCTGATGACCCCCATTCGAAGACTCTTCTCAGCCTGTTCCAAGCATACGGTCTAGAATGCCGTGTAACTGGCCCTACCACCTGATCACCTGAGGTTGTTGTTGATGATCCTGGACTATCTGATCACTGTCTTGTCACGTGAACAACATCTCTCCCCCGACCTCTACCTGTCTATCGCACCATATTCACGCCCATGGACGTCTTTGAACAATCAAAATCTACGCACAATTCTCTCCAGTTCCAGCCTTAATGTTCGTCCATCCTCACCTCCAACATCTGACATTGACTACCTCGCAGAACTTTACGACTATGAGATCACCAGTGCCCTTCACTCCGAAATTCCCATGAGTTCTGTGCGTTGCCGTTCGCGAGCCTCGGACCCCTGGTTCGATGATGACTGCAAGAGAGTGAAACGACATGCCAGACGTCTTGAGAGACGAGTCAAACGTCTCATCATCTGCGATCCTGCTTCAGCTCAGCTTGCTTCTGCTGAGCTAAAAGCTGTCCGTCTATCATACAAGAAACCTACTATTCAAAAGCAGGAGACTTTCTGGAAGGCCAAGACAGAATGTGTGAAAGGCAATCCTCGATTGATGTGGAAACCTATCAACTCCCTCATGGGTCGTCTCCACGCCAACCCTGGTGTGAACATCTCAGCCGACTTATTCCATCAGCACATCGTCGAGAAAGTACAGTGCATTCACGACAGGACTCTGAATCACCCACCTCCTAATTTCTCTCAGGCTCCATCTGGCTGCTCCTTCAGTGTTTTTCAACTCCTCACCGTTCATGATGTCATACTAGCCATAGCTTCACTTCCTAACAAGCACAATTCCCGTGACTGCCTGCCCACTGATCTCCTCAAGTGCAACATTGACATCCGGGCACCGTTCATTACCATTCTTTTCAACACATTTCCCCGTCTCTGGAAGGAAGCTGTCATCAATCCAGTTCTTATTAAGAAAGGTGACCTCGATTCCTCTGAAGTATCTTCCTACAGACCGATTTCCAAGTTCTGTACCCTCTCAAAAGTTCTCGAGCGCATTGTGACCCGTCAGCTTCTACGTCATCTCAGCGATCATAGCCTTCTCCCGAGTCTCCAATCAGCTTACCGTTCCTTTCACTCGACTGAAACAGCCCTCCTCAAAGTATCCTCCGACATTTTGTTAGCCATGGATAATGACGACCTATCCCTCATTGCCCTCCTCGACCTCAGTTCTGCATTTGACTCAGTCCACCATGACATACTTCTCCGTCGCCTCGAAGTCTCGTTTGACCTGCATGGACAGGTCCTTTCCTGGTTCGCATCATTTATTGCGGATCGATCCTATTCCGTAGTGTGTGACTCCTCATCTTCATCTCCAGTTTCGTCGTTTCATGGGGTCCCTCAAGGCTCCGTGCTTGGCCCTATCTTGTTACTCCTGTACACGTCTGACCTTCCCAATATCATCACATCTCATGGTCTTTCCTACCATATGTATGCTGATGATATCCAAATCTACGGCTCCTGTCACCCATCCCAGATCCACGTCCTCTCCAACAAGATGTCCAACTGCTTATCTGCTTTCACGACTGGCTATAGCGAGCAATCGTCTTTTGCTTAACGCCAGTAAGACTGAAATCATGTGGCTCACCTCTAAAAGACGCCGCAATCTTGTTCCACAGTCTCCTATTATTATCGGACAACAAGACTCCATCACTCCGACTAACAAAATCCGCAATCTCGGGGTCATTCTTGATCCCTGTCTGTCCATGCAACACCACATTTCTAGCACGGTCTCCAAATGTTTTGGTGCACTTCGCCAGCTTCGCTCACTCCGTCGCTTCCTTCCTCTACCGGTTTTAAACACTCTCATGGTTTCCCTCGTTCATTCCCGGCTCGATTTTTGCTTCAGTCTACTTTATGGCCTACCAGACAATTCCCTCTGCAAGCTCCAATCAATTCTTAATGCAGGTGCGCGAATTCTGTTCAATACCAGCTCCCGCGACCACGTGACCCCTCTACTACGATCCCTTCAGTGGTTACCGATTCGCTATAGGATTACCTATCGCCTGGCAGTTTTCGCCTTCAAATGCACTCGCGGTTCAGCTCCTTCCTACATGTGCTCCATGCTTCAATCTGTGTCCTGCAATCCCACACGCTGTAATCTCCGATCCGCTTCCAATGATGACCTGTTGATCCCCTCCTCCCGCCTGAGGACCGTCGGAACTCGTGCCTTTCCGATTGCGGCTGTTCGTATCTGGAATAACCTACCGACAAGCCTTAAGACAACTTCATCCATTTCATCCTTCAAGAGACATCTGAAGGTTGAACTCCTGCGCATTGCCTACTTATCTTGAGCTTTGCTCCTTCTTCTGCCTCCCTTGTCCTGTTGACCCTTAATCTTTGACTTTTGATGACTGTTTCACTGTAGAAAGTGCCCTTGAAGTCTTCGGACATAAATGTCACTTGAATCTGTTCGTATAATAAATAAATATAAGCTTAGTAATGACAAAGGTCTGTGTTGTATAAAGAATATGGTATACCGGTATTTGATAACTTGCAACAGCAAATGTGAAGCCACTTTGCATCGTCGAGTCTCAATGCACCTGTAGAAGAATAATTCATCAGCTCTGAATAAGAAGGACAGTAATGTAACTATTTTCTCTTGAAGTACAAAATCACTCTTTCAATGACATTACAGCTGAAATCCTCTAACGTAATTTCAGAGACGTTTACGAAAGAAAACCGCAGAGAAGAAATTTTTCGCAAGATTTAGGCTAAAGATCAATACATAGTGAAATATATGGAAATAGAGATATCTTTATCCAGCTGGGGGCAGTGATTAGTCCTGTTACAGCATTGTTTACAATCTACTTTGGGATCTAGTCACCTAATTGTATTGCTTTCGCACGAAGAGCTATGAGCTATTGCTGAATTTCTGTTAGCGTCATGTGGGGTAATTATGAGCAAAAAAAACGAGGTAATTATGAGCAAGCCTTGAAAACGTTTAAAACTGTAGAATTATTGGCAAGGAGTATATAAGATATGTTAACAAGGCCATCAATGACTCGTGCGTAAATTTTGAATGAAATCCGTTCATTCTACTAGTTTACAGACATTTTCAAAGAGAGTGTTAAAAAATCTTTACGCCAAAGATCAATAAGGGATTTTCACTTTTGCGTAAACATCGATGCAGTTCTACACAAATGAGTGGTGCAAGTAAAATATTCATATCGAATGTTTGGCAGTATCTAGGCAATAAATATTTATGTTCTATAGACTTATAAATAATGACTAAATTCCTGAAACAATAGCTCATAATTACCCCTCTTTGCTCATCAATAAGTCATCTCCAACGGGGTAAATATGAGCGTTGACCTTATCAAATTATGTAGTCTCTTACGACCATTAATTGAATTAGGATAGCTATGTGCTATGACCTACTTATTTTTTGTCAATGGATTAATAAGTTTTGCATGAAATTAATGCGTCACTTAGCTATCATATTTCAGCTACACAAACTACAGATAGTGAGTAGCTTACATGAACACAATACTACATGATTCTATGAATAATTAAATTATGACAGCTCTCTTCTAATTCATCATATTGTCTAGTATAGCCAACTTGCTAAACATGCTGCAACTGCAAGGATTTACTTTCTATGTAGCCTGCATAAATGTATCTTGGTACGTGGGAAACTGTCCGATAGCTTGAACAGAGTGATTTTTGGCATCGGTTTCCAGTCTTCTTGGAGTGCGCGCTAAGATTTTGTTGTGAAGACTTCGATCGTCAATTGTCATGACGTCATTCACGGTCAGGTGACAGACCCTCGTTGTCCCTATCATTGCAGCTATTGATGGTTATCGATGGGATAACCAATTATAGTGATCGGTTTCAACTGACGTTGCAAGCTGATATTTTAAACGTGTGTTATTTCTCCTAGCTCATTCATCGGTCTGGTCATGCCACGAGCCTACGAGATAAAACGAAAGGTTGTTACCTCAGAGCAAATTTCAGCTGCAATTAGTGATATCAAGAATGGACAGACTTGGAGAGCATCATCTCAGCTACATGGTGTGCCTATGGACACTATTGGACTGCATCTTAAAAATTCAGACTTGAAAGTTGGCACTGGTCGGTCGACAGTATTAAGTGACGCGGATGAGGAAGAGCTAGCTAACTGTTAAAGAACATTAGCGAAATGGGGATTCGGATTGACACGGGAGAATATTCAACTAGAAGTTCAGCAATTTGTTCGCGTAAACAATATTCGCAATCCGTTCCGTGACGATCTGCCAGGAAGAGACTGGATCGCGAGCTTTCTAAAACGTTGGCATCTTTCGTCTAAGAAGCCATCACCCTTGGAGAAAGCTCGTAAAGTGAATGAGTCGGACCCCTTTGTTATCTACGAGTTCTATGACTTGCTCGAACAAGCCGCTCAACAGCTTGGAATAGAAGGAAATCCTGACTGTATTTGGAATCTAGACGAGACTTCACTGTTCCATGATCCGTCCCGCATCAAGATTGTCGGAGAAAAAGGAAAGAAAGTTCATCTAACCACATCTGGATCAGGTAGAGATGCCACGACTGTATGTGCCTGTGTATCTGCATCAGGACAATCTCTTCCTCCTTTAGTTGTCTTCAAAGGCAAGAAGGTTCGGAGTACGTGGCTTCCTGAAGAATCGTCGCTGAATCAAACTATTACATTGACAGAGAATGGCTGGATGGAAAGAGAAGTGTTCACCGAATGGTTTGAAAAGCAATTCTGTTCATGTGTTTCTCAACGTCCCCTTGTTTTAATCTACGATGGACATTTATCACACAGTTCACTACCATTGATTTCGAAAGCTATTGAACAAGACATTGTGATTCTCAAATTGCCTTCGCACACTTCACATCGTCTGCAGCCGCTCGACGTCGCCGTGTTCGAAGGTTTGAAATCAACCTTTCAACTTCAATCGCCAGAGCAATGCAAAGGGATTTAACAAACGTGTGTTCCTTGAAGTGCTTGATAGCATCTGGAAAGAATCAATGAACGAAGAAAACATCAAATCTGGATTTCGAAAAACTGGAACATATCCAATCGATCGCAGCAGCTATCCTACGGATATATTCGCGCCGAAGTTGTTGAAAACTTACAGAAGCTCATCACGTGTTCATCCTTCGTTCAATTTGCCATCTGAAGTTATGTGTGAGTGATGTACCTTTGGCCTCTGAGAATCTCATCATGCCTGTCTTGGAATCTCCTCCGGAGGAAGCGAATGAAACTTTCCTGTCTTCAGCAGGCTCAGTTTCATCTCACAGAATATCGTTTGAAGAGCAGCTCCTTACGAAAATTTCCAATCTACCAACGTGCTCAAAGCCTAAGCGCAAGAATATCGATACAGCAAGCCGGATTCTGACAACCGACGAATTCAAACAACTTGTTGAGGAAAAGGAAAATAGTAAGCGCCCAAAGAAAGACAAGCCGATTTTGGACACCACGGAAGTGAATGAGGAATCTGTTCATATGCTCATTGAGAGTTGTTCCGAAGAATCCGATACTCGTGATCAGCCAACATCAATTGAAAAGGATCAGTTCGTCATAGTTGAATTCCGCGATAATCTTCGAGATGCAGTTTACTTCATCGGCAAAATCGTGAATACTCTTGATGATCTTGTTGATGTTAAGTTTTTGAAGCGTTCTACGTTGACCACGACATTCATCTGGAGCCCGAACAAAATTCCTTGGTCGACAAGGATCAAATAGTTGATCTTCTTCCTCCCCCAGTTATTCAACGCCGCGGTGACATGGAGTTTGATTTAGACAATTGTAAAGTACAATCTCAAGTGATGGATTTTCAGATTCTATGAAGCATGCGGGTATGATCATGATGCATTTGTTATGAAGTGATTCGATTTTTGATCAGTTTTCCATTTCTCTGAAATGACTAATTGAATGCTTACAATGAAATTCGCTGTTTTTAATTGATTTGTGATTGTAATCGGAATTCTACTTTGTAGCTAGCTCATAAAATGATAAGTCCGTATGATGATTATTGATATTGAAAAGTATAATGGATCATAGTTTGCCTTTCACAACACAATGAGAATTTAAAAGCATCACTATCTTTTGTTATTTTTCTATTATTGATTCGTTTATTTTCAGCTGAGAGACGATGGCTTAGGGCAGCCCTCCAGCTTCATATTTAAAAGATCATGGCGATCATAATATTGAAAAAGGTTGCGGGAATTTTATAGAGGTCAAATGTTGAGTAGAATTTCAAATACTGGGAAATTATTTCGCAGAGGCTAGCTTCTGACTTTTGAAATAGAAAAAAACAGATTAAGTAGAGCAATTCACTCATCAGAGCTTGAGCCGTAGAGCCAATGTTCTTTCATTCAATGCCTATAGAGCCTAATTTATTAGAAATACACTAATACAATTTTGAGTTATTCAAATAATCTACCGCACATCTTTATATTGCTCATAATTACCGCACTTTTGCTCATATTTACCCCGTTTGAGTAGATTTCGGGTGAGCAAGAAAATTCAAATTTTGAATATATTCGAATGCTCAATTTCTCCAATAGCCTTTATGAAAGTCAAGCTACATACAATAGAAAACGCAACATGTCTTTTGATTATAAATATATATGATTGTATTCCGTATAAACAATGTTTACGCAAATCGCTCAGAATTACCCTACATGTTATATCCATTGGGCTAGGGGATTGTAGCTTTGCCGGATTAGACATGGCTTTCAGAATGGCCGGCCATTATTGACGAACTTAATTTCCCCCTGTAATTTACCAAAATGTCACTGCAATCTGAATATAGATAAAAAAGTAAGTCGATGCTGTATACGAGGCACGGGTACGAGTTACCTGAGTCTCCTTGACCATTCCAGGTAATAAGCTTAGCACTACGAAGAGCAAAGACGCAGGTGCACTCATCAACAAGCGCTCAACACCCGAGTCAGTTAGATTTATTGTGATTAATATTATCGAATACCGACGCAACTAAAAATCGTCTTTATCTCACTAAACAATAGGATTAACCAGAAATCGTAAACCATCTTCCAATACTTCTTCACCTCATAATTCTAATACTTAATTAGCCTGGCTGAAGGCCTCGGCCTCTTTCCAACACTATAGTGACGAGAACTGCTCGTCATTCGTTTCATTGTTCTACTTGCCCAGAGACCAGTCTTCTCAGTGCCTAGCGTTATGAGGCGTATTGAAATTTAAAAAACTTGCCCGTTGAGTGAATTCGATCAAGATGAGCACTGCTTTTCATCGGGACTTAAAAGGTGAACACAAAAAGTGCATCTACACCGCCAACGAGGATATGAATTTCTGTGCTGAAATCCTTAATGCGACATCTTTAACTAATCGCGTGATTCCCAATCGTGGCCTTAGGAATTCGAAAATTGTTTCTTCAAAAAACTTCGAGCCAGGGATATCTAATAATCTAAATCTAGATATCCCTGCTTCGAGCATGAAAGAAATTCGCGCTCAAATGGTCTGATGAATCCAAAATCTTTATCCATCTCTGACTGCATTTATTGTTGAAAGAGTAGCAGTGGGTTAGATCTATATTCTACTGGGGTCTCTGAATTTATGTTTGCATCAACAACCCGTCTTTCTTAATTGGCATGGCTTCTAATATTTCACTAACTGCATATTTTCCTGTTTACTAAACTGATTAAAGCCATCAATGTTGATCGGCATTCGACAACGCCTAACCGTCACAATTCGGTAAATGGAAGACGTTTAACGTGAGTGATGAATGCAGTGAGCACATTTACATAGAACCTCATGAATATAGGCTAACTAAAAATACGATGACATCATCAGCTTGCCAAAAAATGTTTGTGCTTCTCATGTGTGATTCTTAATTGACGTTTGCTCAATGACAGAAATGAAAACGTTTCAGTTACGCAAAACGATTCTTTATTTTCAATAGACAAAATTTTTGACTGTCTTCTAAAGAATTGAGTCGCTCGATGATATCGGTCACGTTAACTTCAATGATATCCAGATTGAATTCCGTAGCTAAATAATGGATGGTCAATGATGTGCTGAAACGAAAGAAATTAAGATGTAGAAGTAAATTGGGGAAGGGGCGAACAAAGTGGACTTTTTTTACATGGTTTATATCTTGACCATTATGTGCACATTTTCCGGAATTTAAAGAAGAGCCAAGTGAGATTATACAATACTAAATAATCAATTTCCGTCAGAAAATTACTACCTTCAGATCCAAAGGAAGTCTTAAGCAGTGGAAAATAGATCTACGACAATAGCAACATTCAAAGTTAAATTCAGTGACCAATGGGATGCATCACTCATGCGACAAGTATGGTTAAGGAGCTGATTGTGAGGGGAATAGTTTATAGAGTTTGACATAAAAGCAATGATAGGTGGTATACACTAGGCTACATTGTTAAAAATGAAGTGACAGTAAAAATGAAAGGGAATCACCGATCAACAGCAAAAAACATGCAGTCTAACTACCATGGGGTCAAACTTTGACCCCAAGCAGGTTTGACTGCATTTTTCTACTCGTCTGATAATTTCATCGTGCCATTGTTTTGGAACTTCGTCTTTGGGGGTTTTGAGCTTCTTAATGTGTTTTTAAATGTTTGCCTGAGTGGATACTTAGTAAGTAATTAGCTGATTTAAAAATCCGACCGTTAATTACCATGGGGTCATATTTTGACCCCATGCAACTTTGGTCGAAAGGAGCATCAATAAGGATAATCAATGAGAGAATAGCTTACATGCATAATGCACGAATACACGCACAATTTGTGTATCATTATTTCTGCAACGACCTTGCTGCCACACATAATATACATGTAGGATCTCTGCACCAGGCGCTTGTGCGCGCGTACTTTCACTGTTCATTCTTGAGGTAGGTATCAGACTGAGCTATCAGGTTTCAAGTATCTGTCAATGTGGCGATGTTCATATTGGGTGACTCACACTGCTTCTGGGGAGATCGACTGCCTACATTCACTTCAGATGATATAATTGAAAGTTCGTAGCGCGTTTTCACAGTGACTCGCCTCCGTGTTTCAACAGTGACTGCTTCATCAGACTGCGACTGTTGACTTCATGGCCGGAATTTCATCTCGAAGGACACAACGAGCCGCCGCACCTCGAACAACTCATACAATGCTAGGCATTGATTTAGAATCGGAAGATTCAACTGACGTCGACGACGCATCTGGACAGTTCTTCGCAGGGAGAAGACAGTGGTGAGGATCATGTGCTAGGGGAAGATTCTGATGCCGATCAGAGCATGGAGAGTGACTCCCAATTGTCAGAGACCACCGGTCGAGATGGAAGTGTATGGTTTTCGCAACCCCCTTCACAAGGTCGTCGGAGGTAGCATAACATTATCCGTGAGAATGCTGGCCCTACCAGATCAGTCATCGAACGCTCAGGTGATCATTTGGGAGCTTTCAGTTGCTTTATAACGTCGACCATGGTTAGAACCATTGTTATGCACACGAACGAAGAAGGTGCCAGAGTTCTAGGAGATCGCTGGCAAAATACAGATGAACAGGAACTGCAAACTTATATCAGATTGCTTATTCTAGCTGGAGTGTATCGTGCAAGATTGGAGCCCATCGAACACTTGTGGAACAAGGAGTACGGTCGTCCTGTCTTTGGCAAGGCCATGTCGCGCAATCGATTTAGTGAAATCACGAAATGTCTCAGGTTCGACGACAAAGCCACACGAACCGATCGACGCTCCAGAGACAAACTTGCTCCAATAAGAGAAATACATGATGCTTTTGCAGCTAAATGCCGGGCAAACTTCAGGCCTGGATCTAGTGTGACGGTCGACGAACAATTGGTCTTATTTTGAGGACGTTGCGGTTTCAAGGTATATATACCTAGCAAACCTGGAAAGTACGGCATCAAAGTTTGGCTCATGTGTGATGTCGACACCAGTTACTGTTCGAACTTCGAAGTCTATTGCGGAAAGATTGGACATACTGCAGAGATTGGTCAAGGAGCCATTAGTTCTGCAAATGACAGAGCATTTGACAAATTCAGGTCGGAATGTGACCGCAGATAACTTTTCTCCAGTCTCTTTCTCAGCAGCGCCCTACTTTCAAGACATCTTACATACATCGGAACAGTGAGGCAAAACAAACGCTTTTTGCCAGAAATCATCACAGAGAAGCGTGAAAGGGAGGATCTGTCTTCGATATTCACATTTCAGAATGACACAACCCCTGTGTCTTATACACCAAAGAAGGGCAAACTGGTTGTCTTGATGTCTACCCAGCACCACGATGCATAAGTTTCGGACCGAGATGACAAGAAACCAGAAATTATCTTGGAGTATAATCGAACGAAAGGTAGATCATGAATTGTCATCAAAATAGCACGTACTGTACATGTAATTGTCTCCTAGATCACAATGGTGAATCCATACATACAGCATATTGTAAAATGCTTTTGTTCATCTTGGGTTGATTCATTTTTTTTGAGAGGAGCGTAATTTACATGTAAAGGGATTTTGCAAAGGCAGTTGAAGAACATAAATTTTGTATGTTGACCTACATGTTGGCTATAAGCATTAGCTCTTGCAATTGCGTGAATATCACCTTCGTGTTTCTCTCAGTGCCAGGCTAAGTTTCTGATAGAGATATCAATGCATGTTTATTTCGTTGAATGCATCGAAATCAATGCATGTGTATAGGAAATGATTTCAGAGTCCGCTGCTTTTAGGTGCCGTGGACAATATCGACAAGCTTGTTCGGACATACTCGTGCAAAAGGAAGTCGAGGAGTTGGACCATGGCGTTGTTCAGCAATTCATCGATATCGCCTGCTACAATGCATATGTTGTCTACTTATCTATGCATCCAAACTATCGAGCCGGCAAGTCCCATCGACGGAGACCCTTTCTCGAGGAGTTATCGATGATAATGATACAGGATCAAGTCACAACGCGAGAAAGAATGGCAATGTCGGGTAATTCTCTCTCTCTGGATCTCGATGCAGTACCCCGCCGGAAGAGATGTGGTCTGTGTTCTCGTGTAGATGACAGGAGGGGAACTGACACATACTGCAAATGTGGTCGGACCATTTGCAAGAGTCACACGGGATCAAAGGCAAAAGCTTTCATTTGTATTTGCACTTCTTGTTCATAAAAGTGATGTCGATTGGAATGTTTTCGTTTTGCTTTTTTAGAGTAGAGGTCACCATTTAGTCATACGGCCTGGGTGCTAAGTTGATTTCTCATTCCGAAAAATTATTGTGTCATGCATCAAGAGTCATTAGATCAACCACAGTTTGAGATCCTTCGCTGTAAAATACTGTGTCCAATGATTAAATCTCAATTTCAGGGTTTGGGTCAAAAAATGACCCCATGGTAAATAATGATGCTTTTTCCCTTGGTAGTTAGAGGGTTAAGCACGGTGTGTCAGAAGGATCGAAAAAAATAAAAAAATATACCATGAGCAAAACCAATTTTTTTGAGATCTATGACCCTCTGATAATAGAAAATCGCCAAAAAGAAAATCTTTTAAACGCCAATTTTTTGCAAACGGCCTTTTTTCAAAATGGCCGCCTATTTGCTAAAAAAATGAATTGTTGCATATGAAAATCGTCATTTCACCTCTGTCAGCTGCCTCAGACTTCTTTTAAATATAGCTAAAAAATGAAGGAAGGTAAGTAAAATATACCCCATACATTTCATATGCAGTCTCTGTTTATAAGTAGTATCTGAATTGCTTTACGTTATTTTTAGAATATGGAAAATTTTTTTTTGATTTTCCTGTGTAAGCATCATTTTTATTGATCACTGAACTTCCAGACAGATCTCCTGTGTCATGTATCATTTGATTGAATCAATTAGTAAGGATAAATGCGCATGCTATCTAAGTTTTATATCAATTCAGACTCCAAAGTCAAATGAAATCAATGGTAATTTTGACTTTGAAATAAACCCTGTTGTGTACAGAGCCGTGCCACATTTTTTGTATTGGTCTCTGATGCACAATGCTCTTTTTTGCAAAGACTATCAAATTGAATCTTATACGTTCCTCTTCAATAGTGTAGACAAATTTCATGAGTTTTCGACAAAATCCTTTCAAATTTCAAATGCAATTTTTCAAATAAGCTTGGTACATTCAGTAGAATATTGAATTTGCTGAAAGGTCACAATTGTGCTGCGCAGCAATGGCAGCTGCGGTTGATGATAAACATGAACAATGTCGAAAGAAAGTTTGCGTCGTATGTTATCGCAGGGCTGACCGTGGGCTCTCGCAAATCGATATTTCCTTGGTGCGTGAATTCATTATTGAAGACTACGAATCATCAAATCCTGACTTTCCGTGTGGTGCATGCAATGGCTGTCATATGTTGTTATCGAAGAAAAACAAGAATGTAAACGTGCCTCTTCCAACTGTTGATGATTACAATATCCAGAGAAAGTACAATCTACGCAATGCTTCGCTATGTGAGTGCAAGATATGTCAAGTCACGAGATTGAATAGACAAGATTACGTTAAACTCAAGAAAAGTCCTGGACGTCGACCTTCTTCTGACCTACAACAGCAAAGCAATCCATCGAACTTCAAAGTGTGTGCTAAGTGCTATGTTAAACTTTATCTTGGATGTTAACATTCCCCTCAACTATGTTCATCAAAAAAGCAAAGACTTCAAAACATTGGAAATTTGATTGATTCACCTACAAAGCAGCGATTTGTACAGTATGTCAACGACGTAACTTGTGATGCATCCTCAAATTCTGCTGAAACAGTGCCGATATTTTCAATCGACGACGTGAGTGATATACGACGTGAACTTGAATCTCAGTTGTCGTCAAATCGACCATTTGGCACGTGACATGAGATCTAGTGCTGGCCGCCGATGTATCCAAAGCAATTTGAGGAAAGGAATATATATGATAACACATCCTGGATAACACTTTTGTCACTTTCGGGGGACTTGTCTTCAAGCAAATTCGAGGCATACCTATGGGTGGGAATTCCAGCTCGCTCTTAGCTGACCTGTTTTTGGCTTACAGGGAGTTTTATTTTGTGAGGGGGCTCCTAGCGAGTAAGAGATTTGGTTTAGCCAAACTTCTCTCTTGTACCACTAGGTATGCCGATGACATTTGTGTGTTTAATTTCGAACATTTTGATAAGATCCTTCCTGAAATCTACCCGGTGATCTCTTAGCTAGCAGAAGCGGAGACAACAACAAATGTGTAAAAATCAGGATCGAAGATGGTGGACAATACATCACGAGGTTTACCATAAGGTTGATGAGTTCAGCTTCCCAGTGGTGCTGTATACTTTCCCCGAGAGTAACATGCCTTTGAACACTGGCTTAAACATCTTTGCTGCCCAACTCATCAGGTTCGCCAGGATTTCATCTGATGCTTCCGCCTTCACTTCTTGTTTTTCGCCCCGCCAGATGCCATCCATCATTGGCATGTTGGGCTAAGAAAACCTCTTCTAGTTTCAAGTGCATCCATTGTCCTAATATATATAAAAAAATTTTTATTTTCGGTTAGGTTCTGCTATGTTTCCTCAGGCTTGGAGAGACCTTCCATATCGTACATTCGATATGGTTGGCCTGGCCCCGCCATGTGGTATAGGTTGGAGGTTAGGGGCCGAAACCTTGCTTCATGCAGCCACATGGTTCCTCCCTGATGCCTCCACACATAGCAAACTTAATTTTGGTTTTTTAGGTTTCTAATTTTCACCTTTTGTTATTTTTAGTTAGCTTCTCGTCAGGTCCATGACGAACTCTTATTTCAGTTCTTATATGATAAAAATAAAATCGTTTATGAGTATAAATTTATTTCCCTTACCGTCTTCAGTTGAGTAGACTTGCCTTTATACGTATTTCAGTACCTGCTCTATACTAGAGTAGGTTACTCTATGTTGTCAGTATTAATTAATATTCATTCGTTCGTGACTTTTAATTACCTAATTATTTACAGGATTCTCCACTAGGGTAACTGTTTAACTTTGGCATCTTCCGTTTCCTGGATCCTTCGAATTTTTTTGACCGTGTCGTGTCTTTATTCGATATGAAGAATCACGAGCTCGACGATTTCTTTGAGTTAAAATATGTTAATTATGTAAGCAACGGTGGAGTTAGTTCTGCGCGTCCAACAGCTGTGTGCACCGACATTAATGCATTCATTGATAAGATTCTGATTGAGCGAGCTGATATTGATGTGAACAGTTCTTTGATAAAATTCGGTATCGGTGGCGGAGGTGGCTTCCTCAAACTGTCCCTTTCTGTATTTGATACGAAATCCTTGATTGAAGACATCCCGAAATCTTCTCAAAAGTTCAAGCACTCTGGTGTGAAAAGATCATTTCTCGTTGGAGTTTCGCCAGATGTTTCAGAGACTTACTATAATACTAAGGCTTCGTGGATGGAAGCAGGCATTCATAAAATGGAGAGATCCTTCAGTGTTGCTGCGGATCTGAAATTGGCGAATATCCTTCTCGGACTCATGGGTCATGGCTCATTGCACCCATGCTGTTATTGTGACATTGATAAATACCATCTGAATGAAAAAGGAACTGAAAGAACCGTCGGCAGCATCAAACAGTACTTTTGGAAATTTTATGACTCTGGAATTGAAAGAAAAGACGCCAAGAAATTCGGAAATGTAGTGCATTCGTCCCTTCTATCCTCGCAAAATGACTCATCACTAATTCTTTCTTTGCTTCCACCACCTGAACTTCACTTCTAACAGGACCGGTAAACACATTGTATTCGGCGATGCTTTCTCTTTGGCCAGGTAGCATCAAGTGGTTGGAGAGATGTCACGTTCAAAAGGAGCAGCAGCAAGGAGGATGCTTCATGGGCAACGCAGCAATGAAATTGCTCAAAAACATTGATATTCTGGACAGTATTTGTCCTCTTCAGTGCAAACCATTCGTTCAAGCTTTCAGAAGCTTTGCAAGAGTCGTTCAAGGCTGTTATGGTGCCCGCTTGCATTCTGACTTCAAAAAATCGATTGCCCCTTTTCGACAGGACTATTCTGATTTGGAAATAAGTGTCACTCCGAAAATTCACATGGTTTTTTACCATGTTGAGGAGTTTTGCGCATTAAAAGGAATGGGACTTGGACCGTGGTCGGAACAAGCCAGCGAAGGGATGCACCATGACTTCAAGGAAGAATGGGAAAAGTTCAAGATAAATGCAGCAAGTCATCCCAATTATGGCCCACGGCTTCTCAGTGCTGTCTCTATGTATAACAGTAAGCATTTATAGAACCTGAAAGCTTGTGTTGTTCATTTTTATCATGAATGTAAGTTTTTACATCAAGCTTAAAATAAGAGATGTATATTTCGAATGTATTTGACTTTTTTCTCCACTATAACGTTGATTTGAAATTGTATCTTGCATTTAAGGGAAGCCACTCATCTATTACCCAAATCTTACAAGAGAAATAGCATCAATAAATGAGTATCAACGGCGAAGATAGAAGAGTTTACTAATGATTTCATTTGACTTTGGAGTCTGAATTGATATAAAACTTAGATAGCATGCGCATTTATCCTTACTAATTGATTCAATCAAATGATACATGACACAGGAGATCTGTCTGGAAGTTCAGCGATCAATATAAATAATGCTTACACAGGAAAATCAAAAAAATATTTTCCATATTCTAAAAATAACGTAAAGCAATTCAGATACTACTTATAAACAGAGACTGCAAATGAAATGCATGGGGTATATTTTACTTACCTTCCTCCATTTTTTAGCTATATTTAAAAGAAGTCTGAGGCAGTTGACAGAGGTGAAATGACGATTTTCATATGCAGCAATTCATTTTTTAGCAAATAGGCGGCCATTCTGAAAAAAGGCCGTTTGCAAAAAAATGGCGTTTAAAAGATTTTCTTTTTGGCGATTTTCTATTATCAGAGGGTCATAGATCTCAAAAAATTGGTTTTGCTCATGGTATATTTTTTTCGATCCTTCTGACACACCGTGTAAGTGGATGAGGAAATCTTTAAAATTAGTTAGCTCTGTTTCACATGCTGTTGTCTCATTTTTTTTAGTTCAAGCCTTTTGACGAAACAAGCTTCATTCCCTCTTCTTCTTCTCCTGGCGCTAATGTCTTTCTTCTGCGGGTAAGCCCCATTCCCGAGCACTTCTATGTTCTCTACATGTCCCCTTAACGTTATAATTAGCAACCACCTTCATCTCTATCGTGTGCAAAGCACGCTCGTGAGCAAGGGTGGCAGTCAGTGGTATGGAGTGCTACAGGTCTCACGACTGTCTATATATTTGACATCAGTTTGAGTGTCATTCTTTTCTCACATGAATAGAGTTTTTCAGCTAATATTGATAGTAACATAATGTTGGGTTGGAAATCATTATGAGAGTAAGGTGGGGTAATTAAATATTAAATAAATTTTTTGATTGCTGCCTTGCCTTGAGAAAGGTTCCGGACCCGAAACGTCGGCTGTGTGTATATATTTTTATTCGTAATTATTTAGCTTGCTGGCATTAAAATTATTCGGGGGAGAAAACTGATATTTACGCATTATTGATTCATTATGGTCCTCCCGCCATCAGCCATCTCCTATATAAATATGAATCTATCAATCATATCATGATCATCTATTATACCATAGACATCGAACAGAGTATTTGAAGTTCAGATTATATGGAAATATTACTTATTAAACTTTCAGTGCGTGATCATGGCAGCGTAGCTGCACGAAATGCATCGCACTCTTGTAGAATTTAGAGTTTTCCAAGACAAAGCAGTTGACCACCGGAAGGCTATCCTCCTCTCCACATAATCAAAAAATCCCGTTATTGCAACTCCCTGCAGCAATATTGACCAACAGAGGAGGAAGAGGCTCAAACATACACTACTGGAAAGATCTACGACTCACAGTCAATTATCGGTGCAGCGAACGAGGCACCATCAGCGCTTTATATTTTTATAAAAGTTGAGGAACACCACTAGTTTTATGTGATTTAATTTGGTTATTAATTATGTATATTGATCTTAAGTGTGTTTTTGTATATGCTGAAGACCATAGAAACTGTGAAACTATGAAAAATCAGTCAGATGGTGATCACATTTTACATTAGTATCAAATTTTTACCAAAATATCGATAAAAAAGAAGAAGAAAGTTTGAAAATGTGAAAAATAACTCGAGATTTTGCTACTTACTCTCGTATCTCCACAACCGTCCACACTTCTGCATTTGGATTCAAACGGAGGATATAAGCGACAGTGAAGAAAAATGGCTTGAAAACTGGAAATGAAGAATTTGAAATATCAGTTGAAAATTGCCTCATTGAATGTAATTTTATTGTGTTAGAGATTTCTTGATGTTTGGTACTGACACATCATGATAAGGGCTATTGATTTAATGGGCACTACTGCAGTTTAGTGCACCCTCTATGAAAGAGACGAAAACGCGCCTACTGCAGTTTAGTGCACCCTTAAACAACGGCGCATTCTCCCGCAAACGATGACTATGCACATTACACCGAAGCGCGCGCTCGGTGTAATGTGCGAAGACGAAGACGAAGACACACGAAGACACAAAAAGACACTCATTTATAACTATAGGGAAGAACGAACGGCATTTATTCTGTTGATTAAATCATGTTGTTCTCACATGCATTTTAGGGTGCACTAAACTGCAGTAGGGGTAAAAGAGGGTGCACTAAACTGCAGTAGTGCCGATTTAATGATTGATACACAGAATAGTATGTCCTTAATTCGTATAAGTATATCAGGTGGAGTAGCAACTCAGTATCAATTTGAATCCGCAATGTGCATGCAGTTTCCATTAAATGAATTCGAGTTGAGACCCATTACTAAATGTGAGATTTGTAAAAGTCACCGCGGAATTGACTGATCATGAGAGCAACACAGAAAGAGGAATACAAATCCTCTGTGTCATGACAACCTTGGAGAGGTGATGTTTTTTAAATTAGCAATTCGATGGGTTGCTGTAGCTTCAATGCTCAGCCCTGCTTATAAGAGTATTTTCTTTAGCGGGATCACATCACAAAATGCCTGTCACCGAAAGAGCAAAATATCATTAATCAATGAAAATCATCATAATTAACGTTTAAATGATACAAATGGGTCCACTTTGCATTCAGATTCAAGAAATGAAGCATGAATGCAGTGAATCAAAAAATCATGCCGATGAAAATTGAATAAAAAACTTGAAATTTCAGCCAGACGTAAAAGTATAAGATTTCAACTTTTCCATGAAAACTTGCATTATAATGTGCTTCATGAAATTTTCTTGATAATAAGCTCAATTTCCACTAAATTGAGATACCTGTTAGAAAATGCTCATTGCTTTTCATACCTAACAAGATTCACACTACTTATGTAGTGGTTTGACAATTTTTCACTGAATGCCGACATTCCTTTGAACTGACAATCTACTATTTGCTCTATATCCTTAACCCCTACGCACAATACTTGACATTGCTCCAAAGCTACAATAGCTAGAACTCCAATTTTTTAGTTTCTACAAAATTCTGATGACCAATCCAAGTTTCATCAAATTTGGCCCATGGGAACATTTGACTTTTATAAAAAAGTACTTTTTGAAAATCGAGAAATTTTGTCAATTCCTTACAAAGAAATGCATTTAAGCAATTCAAATCATTCATACATCATTGCCAAAGCACGTACAAAGTAGCCATCAGCATGTTTATCCAGCCAAAAATGCATCTGCGCAATTATTGCATGAATACTGGCAATGCCTCTAAACACTACTTACAGTAGGTCTATAAGTAAAATGTCAGATTTGTGATATAATTAGTAGATCCCAAGTGTAAATTATACTTTTATCACGCCTCAAAAGGATGATTGCTTGATTTGTTCATGTAGATGTACAGTTGAGATATGCAATTGATATGTAATTGAGATAACAGCAGACTGTTTATTAATGATTTACAAATATTTTCAAAACTTTGATCAAATATTTCTTTATCGTGCAGCTTCAGGCATTTTTCAGCCATGCTTTATCTGATGCACAATGAGTTGAATAAAGTGTGGTGGAAACTGTCTATGGAAAAGGGGTTGTTGGCAATAAAAGTGAACCCAAAAAAGCCCCATGTAAACATAATAAGTGAAAAGTCAACGGGTATCATTGAATGCTATGTGCTTCTATGTGGCTTTTGAGCTGTTGTTAAAGACTCTCCACTCCTCAGAAATAATAGCACTTCTACCCTCAGCTATGTAGCTTTAACTGCACGAACCTTGGCAGCCATTGTCGGATTGCTCCTCTGAGGCAAACTGTGGCTTTGATCAACAACTGCTAACATGCATGCCATGAAGCGATATAGTTTATGAGAACTGAGAACGATTCGGGTCCGCAATTGTTCACAATCACCAAATGTGGATGCAGAAGCAACCTTTTTTGCTCGGAGTAAAGACGGGTTTCAGGCACAAGCTGACTCTCCAACATGTTGAAGGCTTTTTATGACAGCCGCCTCCGCAGCCCTGATAACAGCATCATTGACAAGTAATGACTGCGTACATAAAAGCGAAAGATGATTATCAAAACCGCACTTGATATAATTTTCCGCGAAACTCATCTCGTATAGGCAGCAGAAATACAAAAGAAATTCCATGAGAAATGCACTAGCACATTAAGTGAAATTTCGACGGGTATTCATTTAATGTTACGTTTAACACACTACGCACATGTCGCCTAAGTTAGTGTGTCTGCAATAATTAATAAATGCTGTCTTTTGCAAACGCAATGGGAATAGAATAATTAAATATTGAGTTGTATCCTCAGTTGAAAAATGGGAGCAGACCTGAATAGCTGCCATTTCATCCAATATCACGAATCATCATCATCAGGTCTAGTTCACATCTCTCAACATCGAAATAACTCTCTATTTAAAGTTGCAGCCATGCCCAGGTAAATTTTAGATTTGCAATTAGCAAGTTAGTGAAATTTCGACGGGAATTCATTTAATGCCACATGCGTCGATGTTGAAAGATGTGAACTATGCCTGCTGATGATTTCTAATAATAATAGTGATATATTTGTCGAATTTAAAATTGGCACAATAGAACATGTATGAACACAGAAAGAGAGAGACAAAAGTTGGACCTAAAGTGGGCAACAAATCAGACGAAGTAACAATCAACAGACAAGAAATTGTAGTCGAGACTGGTTTGCATGGTTACTGGCATAAAGTTCACCATATGTGAGTTCCAGTGTTTCACTATGCTCGACGTGAAGAAACTGCTGCGGAATTAATGCTTACTAATGGGCATCAGTAGCTTCCGTGAATCACACTCATGTGCTCGAGTTGACAAAATGAAGAAGTCGCTTAATCGGAGATCTACAGCTCCACTGAACATTTTATACATAAAGATGAGACTGTAACGAAGCCGCCTTGCAGCTAAACTTAATATATTAAGATTCTTCAATTTAGAGCGATAATCTAGTCCAGTCAATTGGGGAAAGAAGAGAGTAAACATTTTTTGAACTTTCTCAATGCAGTCTATTAGAGAATCACTGCTTTGGTTCCACACGACATTTCCAAATTCAAGTATGGGCCTAACAAAAGACTTGTAGACCGTCAATAAAGCGCACGGATTACGCGTCAAGAAAGCTTTCTTCACAAGTCCAAGGATTCGGTTGGCATTTGAGACAATATGCACCACATGGTCACTGCAGTTGAGCTGATCTGAAATGAATATTCCGAGATCTTTAATAGTATGCGCTTGAGAAATGATTCTTTAGATTTTATCACTTATTTCTGATAGGATGAAACAGCAGGTATTCAGGTCTATTCCCATTTTTCAGGTGAGGATGCTACTAATTATTCTATTCTCATCATATTGGTTGCATTATCATCAATGGCACCGACACTACTCAATCACACACAGATTCTACTTCTAATTCGCATGAGAAAGTCTGCCAAAATCTTTTTCCTCATACCTCACGTGACACTTACCAGATTTATCGAAGAGACAATCAGCTGCGATGACAAGATTTACTTTTTTGAGATCCTTTTCAACTCCAATATCTAACAGTTTTCCCCATTCTAGTGGCATGAGACTAATTTTCTCTCCTTTGCATTCGAGATTGTTCGCCCTAACAGAACACCGAATGTTCTCTAGAACTTCACCATCCTCTCTATCAGTCAGCCACACATGAGCAGCTCCGCATTTTGACGCTGAGATTCCTGTGAGAGCCGTTCCGCAACCCAGCTGCGAAAAAATCAGAAAAATCAATTAGAGGGATCGATAAGTTCGAACCTGTGATCAGTTCATCACAAAGTAAACCTATTAATTGCATTTAAATATCTTCACTATTTTAATATTATCATCATGCATTTTGGATTTTTATAATATATAAAAATATATAATTTGATGTTTTTTAATGATCTGCAAATGTGATACGAATGTCACTCTTAAGTATTGCCACTTGTGGAACATCAATAAGCTTAGAATGCACCATACTTTACATTTCAGCAAAATTTTGTAAACATCTATTCCATTGTGTTTCCGTCATCATAAAAATCACATAATCGATGTCTTCAATTTTTTACGATGGCGACAACAGCAAATAATGGTCAAAGCAGCATTCCTGCTTAAAGCAGAGCTTACCTCCAGAACATATTTTCCTTCCACATCACTTCGATTTTGAATAATGTATTCGGCTAGGAGACGAGCTGACGGCCAAGTGTAAAAGCTGTATGCAGCAGTCAATACCTGTCAAATAGAAAAATCATTGTATGCCCGCCCCCGATTTTATCAATGTCCATGTGATTGCAGTGGAAATAACAACAGTGCATTAGGCTCTTATAGAGTAAGTGAGCGTACTTCGGTTCTCTCAGTTACATCTTTCTAAGATCATGCTTGTGTCTTTCTAACGGTAAAAATGGATTCCAGCCGATGGATGTCTCATGAATATCGAAAGTAGGTACAGAGGGATTCCGAGAAATAGGAAAAGATCGAAAAATATTCCCAGTAATGATTTGAATTTACACTTTGTTAATTTGAAACAATTTGTCCGCGTTGTAACTTCGTGTAAAACTAATTATTGTCTCCGAACGTTTTCGGCCATTCTCGTCAAGGAATAACATTACAAAGAAGGAATTCTACATGACTATATTTGGTATAAAAATTATTATGGTTCAAGTGGTCCATGTCCAGCTTCTGGATCACCAAACGATCTGCGCACGACTGGCATGGATATCTCGAATACTTTCTCAATACAAACAGAAACATTGAGATACAACTACTAAAGAATGAAATTAAGCAGTAAAGCATAAAATAAAATCTAAGTAAAGCTAGAAATTCAAGCTTACTGAATCAGATTGATGACCTGCTCCTTTTGCACTCACACAGTTAAGGCATATCTCTCTTAGTGAAAAGAATTTCCTAGATCAGTTTTCTACCAGGTCTCAACCGACTGATGATTTTGAATCCATTGCGGGGATCCGTATGCGGATTCTCTACGCTCTCTCTTCTTGTCAGAAAGAATCAAGGAAAAACATGCAAATCCAATGGAAAGCAGATTGAAGTTTTCGGTGAAAATTAGATTTTCTACGATTTCTCTGATAAAACAAAAACAACCAAGCCCAGAGACACAATTTTTGGCATGGAATGTATTTACATCATTTCATATCATACATGTGTCATTATCACACTATTATTTTGTTGTTAAATGTGACTAAAACTGATAAAAGCTGTACTTGTCCATAGCAGATTCATTCCAAATCTGAATGTTTTTAGCATCATAGACAAAGCCACATGAAAACCTGTTCATGACTTGAAGAACTTCCTCCCAAAAAAGGTAGCTTTAAACTTGGTACTTTATCAGAAAAAACAGAAAATGTCATTTTAACGAAAAAATCAATCTGCGTCCAATTGGATCATGCGTTTTTCTCTTATCCTGTCTGACAAGAACAGGAACCGGATATAACTCGGCAGATGCGCATATTCAGAGTAGCTATAGGGTGATGTACAGCATTCTCTGAAAGGGTCATTTTCTGTCTATTTCCCTGCAGAAACTCGTTCTGGCTGCTAGACTATTAACTTGCTTCTAAGCTTTCACACTGTGTACGTAGGTCTAAGCAGGCAGAAATTTAACTTACATGTAGATATTGCTTTCTAGAGAATTTTAGATGCTTCCCATCTGTTAACACTGCATAAAAATCCAATAATTTTCTTCTTACCGTTAAGATCTAGTTTTTGACTGACGATTGGTGATTTGGCGGTAAACCAATCTGAATATTTTTTTCGACCCCATCTGAGACTTCTGATATGCTCGTTCAATTAAAAAAAAAACAACTAGACCCATATGTTGAATAGATTAGTTCCAACAAGCTGTAACAATTGATAGAATTTTTACTGTGATGAATCCTCCTTTGATTGCTTTGTGCTATGTCCCAGAGATAAAAACTGCGTAGAATGTACGCTCCATGTGTCTAAGTACGAAGAATGCATTGAAATTTCATGATCCTATGAATATCCTATTGGTACCTCTATGTTACAGAAGCTAGCATTAATTGAGATTAAGGTTCATCCATGCATCAAAACTGGTCCTGAGAATTAGAATTACTGAAACTAGGTCAATCAAACAGCAATTTTATCAAGCTTAAGATATAATAAGTATCCAATTCAATTAATTCTGTGATGTTTATTTTTATCAGTAAAAAACAAGTTCAAATTTGTGTTCACATTTTACCTATCGGAGAACAGTCTGAACTTGATGCAAATAGTCAAGATAAAATTTGCGTACACAAAGCAGTGACAGAAACAAATCTTAAACTAATGTAATTTGAATAAATAAGTCGTTTGGAATAACCACCCAATTTTTAAAAAAAGCAGAAAACTGCCTCCGTCGTTCGCTACGATCTCGTGCACCTATGACTCAACTTTATTACTAAAGCAGAAAACTAATGGCTGGAATAAAGGATTTTATTATGTTCAAACTTCACAAATTACTGCGATTTTTCACGAATCGTGGCTCGCTTTCCCTTGCCCTGAACTGGTCTGACTTTGCCACGCAATGATTTCAAACGAATCATCTCATCACGGAAGTCTGCGTGTTCATCACGAAAAAGACCCATTTGGCGCACAGCATGAAGAATTTGTGATAAATTCTGACTTGGCGGATACCAATCGTACCGTTTTTCAGCCATTTGTCGGCTCTTATACATATCTACCACTTTGAGTGATTGTGGAGTTGTTGATCGGCCTACATCTACGAAGATACGACCTGCCAGTCTGGTGATGTGCTTCATGTACTGTGACGACATTTCTGCAAGGAAGATAATGATTCTGTCAGACTGGTCAAGAAAAGGAAGATTTTTGCAAAATATCACTGGACAAATCAGCATGCTTAGCAAATTTTCAATGTATAGCATTTTACTTGAAATTCAAATGGATGACATATGATGGACAAAATGGAATCAACTACTGTACAATAAAACAACGGTGTCAAGTCAAAATGGTCCCGCACAAAATGGTGTTTATGAAACTGTCCCAGGGAAAGCCTCAAAATAAAACTTAAATAACAGAGGCGTTTTCAGCAACATCTGAAACATTTGTTTCTGTTAAATTTTTGGCCGGACACTCAATAACCTCTCACAGTTTGAAAGCATACCTATGTAGATCTACTTTAATGAACTATGTAAGGTAATTGATTTCCTTGGTAAAATATTAACAGAGACATAGGTTTTAAGTGTTGCTGAGAACGCTTCTGCCGTCCAAATTCTATCTCGAGGTTTGATGCATCGTAGGTGTGGAGTGGCACCATTAGGATAGCGATGATATCTTCGCTTTGGCAATAAATTTTTTGCTGTTGTAGGGTCAACGTTCTGAAAACCTCGGTTCGAAATGTATTAAAAGATAGACACGGGCGTTTATGTATCAATCTGCATTTGAAAAAGCTGTTGGCTACACTGTGTTTCGAATTGGCACTCAAGGTTAGATAGAAAGTCAGAAATTCTATTTTCAGCTTTTGTAGTGCGAGAACTTCTGATACACCGCCGATACTCATTGATTGTTCATGATTATACAAGATCGAGTGGAGTGAGAACAACTTGCGGAAACAAACCGCAATAACAATGCACACGAGATGAAGGTAAAAGGAGATTTATTAATACAGGAATAGAATTCAAGCCCTGCATCAATCCTATGTGGTGAGCTATGAATTCGAAGTTGATCTGTGCATTACAGCCATATTTGCGCTGTAAGAAAGCAAGTGAGTGAGGAGATAAATTGGGTCTGAGAAACAGAAATAGAAGCTCCATCGCAACTTTCATTTTAATGTTGACAACCATAAGAATAAAGGTGTTTATTCTCGAATCTTTCATAGCTGACTTTTGTGTGTCAAAGTTGACATGTACTTACACTTGCTGGTGTGAAAATAGAAATTGGTCCAACAGTAAGTGGAGCATGGAGAAAATGTAGAGAAATCAATGTGCGCTTTAATTCAGTCAACAGCCTTAATGCAAACATCCCATCTCTCATGAAAACCTAGTTTGAAATTTACAGTAAGCGGCAAGAATCATAGACCATTGTAGATACATCTCTCTTAAATATATGTTGGCCAAATTCTATACAGGCACAAGATACTCTCATTAGACCTACAGAGTGGGCTCTAGGAGCGTCATATACATTGGTTAATACTGATCAAAAACGTAATTTGCGTGTATTCTAAAAAATTTCAAATTATTATTTGAGTTGTATTCACACCGCTTGACTATTCCAATGCAATCAAACGTTATCCCTACTTTGTCTTAAGACATCTACATGTGACAAATGATCAAAACAAATCGTTTTTCAAAGTCATCTACCGTCAGAAGCCACATAATTCAATTTTTTGATAAAAATGGAGTTCATATTTGAATTGCTACTCACAGCAACAAAATGACCAAACTGATGTGATACCACCATTGTAAAGAGCATGCGTCATTTTTGAGTGGCTTTGCGGAGGAGTGAGTAATTGGAGCAATATCAGAGGAGACTCCAAGAGCCTCCCTAGAGGGTTTCAAAGCTCAAAATCTCTCGATTCAAGTATGGTTAATGCACATTTCCATGTTTTATACAATATCATAGGCAATATCCCATGATCAAAAGTAGTCACAGCCTTCACAAGACATCCTGAACATGTTTCGAGACGAGGGAATTGACTAATATTAGGGTCGATTATATATTTAAAAAGTAACTCATTTGCCATGGTGGTAATATTACCACTTTTCGTAATCGTCAGACAATTGTGATTAAACTTTCGAATAATTGCATCTTTCCGAATATCTTTCTTCCAAATGATTATTGTAAGTCATAACAGTAAAAAACGTAAGGCACCTGTATCTGATAAGTGCATGTAGTTCGAGGGTTATAAGCTTGGTCCGCATACCTTTGATACGCACCTAGTAAATAGTGAGGAAATAGAGCATTCGTTCAGATACAGTGCGAAAAAATACCCTTGCTTAACCATTCTAGTATAGCGCTTTCGTCTTAACCCATTGTCGCTCTTCCGTTGAAGCGCTAACGACAAAAACCTATTGTAACCCATTGTCGCTCTACCGTTAAAAGGGTTGCTCAACATATTCTCGTCTCGCGAAAAGAATTCTTCATTGCACCCGAACTTTAATAAATCTGCTTAAAATGTTTCTTAATACGCGCTCCTGATCACTATTTAAAAAAGTTATTATTCGAAGATAGTGCATGTGATTTGGCAAGCAACAAAATGAAATCGATTAATAAAAACCATACCATATCATTCATAAAGCCATTCATGTATTAAATGATCAGCTAATATATATCCCGAAATTTAACCCTCTAAATGTGAGGACAAAGCTATGTTATGTTGGTAAACGATTATTAACGATATATTACCGATTGCCTACTAGAAAATATAAAGGAACATTTTGTTTGCTTACTTCATTGACAGCGATTGAAAATCCTCCGATATTTATGTGTCTCACCGGCATACACCTGAAAAAACGACCAACATTGTGAAAAATATATATCTTTATTAACCGATAAGCATGCGAGAAATCATGGGCATGGAAATTCTGGTTTAACTAAACACAAGATAGCAAAGCTTCCTGACAACCTTCAAGCTCCGCGTATTTCACAGTACTGAGATCACTGAGCTATGCCGAATTTCCTTGCACAGTATTCGAAGGAATGATATGACACAAGCGGTAGAAAAGCAGAAGACCAATTCAACCAATTTGTCCATCGAAGGCTATATTCATGACTTGAGACTATGCAGCGACAAAATTAAGCATCGTAACTCTTGGCCATTTTCCATCTCTGCGTCATTAAAAACCGACCAAGGAGTACCTTTCGATGAATAACAAGCAACGGATGACAGGTGAATTACGTCAACCGACAACAATTATAGGCTTCCGATTTTATGTGTGATTATTTATTAAGATTCCATATTAAAAAGCATCATGATTGACTGGTGCCTAGATTGGAAGATTCAGATTGCCTAGATTCAGAAATATTTCTTGTAAGCCAATGAATTGTAGTAAGACGTGTAGAATGTAATACTATCACAATATAGGCCTGATATGAAAATATCATTTGAAAGGATTTATGCAGCGTGATGTCCTAGGTCTTGAATCACCGTCGAGTGGGAATTTCTAGAAGGATGATTCACGTACTCATCACTCCTTTTGACATTGAATTCATCTGCTGTTAGCTTAAACGATAATTATTTAAAGCTGAGAACATTCATTTGTTGTCCGTCGAACCACAGGAAGAGCATAATTAGACTAGTAAGACAATCATCCACTTGATGCCTTTGGATCAGTGGAATAGAAGTCAAGTATTCACGACACTGCATGCTTCACAGGAAGTAAGCAAGCAAAAACATGAGGATAAATTTAGAGGCATGAAATAGGCCAAAAGGAGGACAATGAAGCTGTTTTTAAGCTAATTTTGTTTATTTTTGACGATTTTTTTGAGGTTCTGTTGTTTCCTCAATATAGGAATCTTTAAAAAAACACTAGGATTTCAATAATATTCAAAGAGGATGTGTAATGAATTTATTTCAAAATTTTTTTGGGATTCGATTAATGGCAATCGAAGATAAAAATATTACTCATGCTGCATTTATGGAAGGGAGAAGACACGTCTCCTTCGGTCAATCTCTACTAAGTTAGCCTGAATTTAGAAGCTATAAACTTCATCGAAGAAACCCTAGGTTATGAAGATGAGAACAGTTCGGATATTATTCTGTTTCATTGATGATATTTTGATTTCCTGAGGCACCCATGTATATTTGTTGTCAGAAAGCGTAAAACACACTTTCATATAGGACTTAGAGCAAACATATTTCAGATCGAAAGTTACGGAGTGTATGCAGTGCATATTCAGTGAACTATGATTGTGTTCTTACTCGAAACTATCCTATATGTCACTTAATCATGCATGCAGTGGTGGCTCCATGCTTTCTATTAGGTCATGCACATCAAATTCTTTGGTATCAAGCGGAAATTCCAAGTGTTAAAAATACAATATAGGGCTTTGGAGCCACATTTACATTATCAAGGAGTGCATACTATTCTGCAACTTAATAAACTGCTACCGATTTGACGAACTAAATTTCAGTCTCATTTCCTATTTGCATTTCTCTGTCTCATGAAATGTATAGCAAGCACACCATGCTGCATATGATGTCACTAAACTAGCTGAAACTCAATAACTCTCACTAGGCCGATAATCGAGCAGCTTGCAGCCCAATCAGCTGCTCTTGTCGTTTGAGAACAGCTTAAGGGGGAGTTATACGTGTAACTTGTGTTTTTCGTCCATGGTATGAAATGGAATATGGAATTCATCATCTGAAGCTTTCGCTACTGCATACTGTTATATATTGTTCGAGATGCATTGGCCAATGACGAATGAGGCATTCTCGAATTGACTTACATTCCCTTGCATTTTTCAAAACTACTCGTATAATTACTAAATTTTAATCGAGTGGGACTTTAATATCATAGCAATATGATCCGACAATACATGTAGTAATTGTGAAATGTAATGAAAGTGCTGCAATAAATTTTGGTTTATTGATGCAAAAAGATAACTTTCTTGTTGTTAAGAACATCTGTGTGGAGAATGAGACAAAATACGTTGTCAAGCTGAGCATGAGACGCATGATCGCTAAAGCCGCCACTACATTCAACATTCGAGGTGGAGCTCCACTGACAGATGAATAACCATGGAGGATTGGTAAAGCGAAAACAACAAGGCGGAACTCAATACTCCACCTACATACGCTAGAACAAATAAGAGAAATTCTCCAATAATAGGAGCGGAACGGCACAGAATCCAGACAGTGATTTGAAATTTCCAAAATACAGGGAAGAGAGGAGAGAGAACGTCGAGCATTTAATGAGAGAGACAAGTCTGTAGGGAATCTACTTACATATGAATTGGAGAAATTCTCAAAAAATGTGGGCAAATGAAAACGCACGTTTTTTAATGCTCTATCAAAGCAAGTCGCTCACTCTGCCGAGATAGAACAAATTGGTGAAATTCATCCCACAAAAGAACTGGGATAGGGAAAAGAAAACGCCGCAGTATAACTAGAATATTTATCTCTCACCCGGCACTGGGAGGCAAACTTGAGAGATTCCGAAAATAGGAGTGGGTATAAGAAAACGTCGACTACTAGATACCGATGCGTATCTCTTACACTGGCCAATTAAGTTGCAAAATGGAGAGCGCATGATCAAAAGTGTATTACTTTATTGGCACCAATTTATTCGCCCAGTTCGAGCGTTTCGGCAAATTGAGAGGTTCCAAAAAATAAGGAAAAAGGAGAAATCCTGAAAAATAGGAGTAGGAAGGAAATGCGAGGTCATATAGGTCACCTATATAGGTATGCCATGTAGGTCACCAAAATCGGTAACAAAGCTGAAGTGGTGAATAGTCATGTCACTCACCTCTCACAAAGAAATCTCAATAGCACCGAAACAGCTGCATTGGAGTACGGTATGGAGATGAGCTGGCCCCGCCAACAGAATGAAATCCGGGTGCAAAACTGAGGCGGAGAAAGACTTCGAAAACTCAAAGGAAGGTTAGAATGCAACCTTTCTGAGGTGAAAACGAAACTAGTATTGGCGCTATATGACGCTCAAATCGAAAACCAGGATTCCGACAAGAGCATCAACCAGCAACGACAAGAGCATCGCCATGACCCGCCCAGATAAAGGCAATAGAGTCATCCTCATCAATTGATCGGTACGAAATTGAATTCGATGTTGGTTGATTCAAAATTTAGGACTGTTTCCAGGATCAAAAATCGAGGTTTTCATAGCAAAGGAAGACCGACCACTTACAGGTTCTCTGCTGAACTTGAAGAAGGCGAGCTCACAGAGGGCATACACAGGCAAATGTGCAGCACTGGAAGTCAACCAAGCGGACTCTATGGACTCCCTAAAATGCACGTATGGAATAGACCCACCCCTTCGACCCATTTATCAATGACCAACAGCTTTTGTGAAAACTTGATCAAGTGGTTACTTGATCTTTTGGTGTCATTCCTGCCAAGACAATATTCGGTGAAGGACAGTTTTCGGTTGATGAAAATATTACCAATGCAGATGTCAGTGATACAGACAACTTTGTCAGTTTTGGTGTCGTTTACCACTATCAGTGTACCCGTCGAAAGACGATCGCTCATATTTGCAACAGCGTCAATGAAAACAAGCTTCCTTTTAGTAAGAAGACTCTCGAGACTCTTCTTATTGGCTGTAGTGCAGGAGCATCATTTATATTTATCTATGTGCATCAAAAGGGCTTATATATGGGGTCTTCTTTAGCGCTGCTAATGGCTGAGCTTGCAATGAATTCAGTCGAGTCTCATTTGTCTGTCAATTATGCTCAAATTGTACTTACGCTATGTTGATGACTACCTGATGTTTGAAAACCAATATGAAGTCAATGTTTTTCTTAGCCAATTTAGTGCTATGGACAAAAACGCATTCAATTCACAGTAGAGCATTCATTTGATCAATTACTGTATTAACATCGTAAATATGAACGTCACTCTTAGAAGAAAGTATTGACTGTAAGTGGTTTATTAAGCTTACTAACGGTGGTCCATGTCCTGAGTAGCACCTACTGTCCCTCGCAATATCACCATTGTAACAGATCACCATTGCTGTATTGAAAAATTGATCGGAAGGGCTTGTAACCACTGCGATTAAATCGAAAATGAGAAGATCATAAAAGAAATTGTCCAAAGGAACGGCTACCAACCAAATCAAATTTTAAAGATGTATAAACAGAAAAAAAGAAAAGTATGAAGTACTCAAAATGCACCTCTGAATTCTAAAAAACCAAAAATCTATTTTAAAAAATCTGTTGTGGCCTCATTTTCATCAAAGAATGTGAAAGAAATCATATCTAAAGAAATTCAAAAAATCAACAGTTTTTCAATAAAACCGAAATAATACCATGTTGCAAAACCTAGAGAACCCAACAATTTTTCAAAAATAAAGATGCTATCCCCTCCAACGTCAGTTCTTCTTTGGAGTTTTGAAGTTTTTGGATGCGGTATCTGGTGCTGCCAGAATCCTTTCTCTTGACATATCGATGAGCGTAGACAAGCTACCCAATCCGATCATCATGAATGCTTGCAGAGAATTTAAGCTACCCGAATAAGTTATTACCTGGATATTTTGACTTTCTACTGAATCGACGGCAAAATCCTTTGCAATGACTCGCTATCCTATCGGCTTCCAGTCTCATGTGGGGTTCCTTAAGGGAGTGAAATTGGTCCCATCTTATTCTATTCGTGGTCTCCATCGATAATTTGTCTCCAGTTCTCCCATCACAAGTATTGTGAATTATGATTGATGACATTCTTTTGCTGCATTTCATTAGATCTTAAGAAGAGGACAACCTTCAGCTAGAGTGGGATCATGTAGGCCTACCTGTAGCTTCTTGGTCCAAATCAATGTGTCTTCCTCTCAAAGGAAGTGTCTAGTGATGGACATCATCACTAAATTTGGGTTGTCAACTTCTCCTGTATGCATTTCTGATGATGCGGTATCTTTTTGAAACAGACTCATTCTTTTCTTATCTCAGTGTTATTTTCCAGTGATATGAAATGGAATGAGCATGTGAAACAAGTAATAAGGTATCGAGAAGAGTTTTCATAATTGGCAATCGCAAAGATTGAGGTTCTGTTAGAGCATTTATTTGGCCGTTGAGTTGCCTTTGACCGATCGGTGTAAGAGTTTTCGTTCCCATCACTTTGTAATGCCTCGTAGTATTTCATGAATCGCATCGTTAATGTCGAAAAAAGAATATTGCGAATTATCGGTATGGTACTTCGAAGATTGAGACTAATGTGCCAAGGTCGTGCATCAAGTTTTCTGAAAAGCTTTCCTTGTCAATCTGTATAAATGACAATTATCCTCTCAGAGAAATCTTCAATGTCAGACATGTTCGTGGTGTGAGCAGTCGGTCATTATAATCCTTCTACGCTCCTACAGAAGAACTGCCCGACTTGATAATTCTTTTATCATGACAACGAAAAAGGTGTATTCTGAAAAAAATTCGATCTCATGTCTCGGCTCGCGTAGAATGGCCCATGTGCAGTCATGCTGACCAAAAGCTCTCACTTCATCAACGTTTTTGAGATAATAGAATCAGAAGCAATATCCTGAGGTTCAGTGTCACGATCATTCAGGAATTTTGGTTCGATCTTCCTTCTCTTCGCAGCGTCTACCTGGGCCTCTGCGTCACGAATTTCCCTTTCTACCGCTTGCATCTCCATCCGAAGTTCTTTAATGGTCCTGTTGAACACACCAATATACCATCTCAGCACCTCAGCCTCAGAAATTTGATCCGAAATTTTGACGATTTTTTTCAATTTCATCACAAAATCTTCTGTTTTCCTTACTGGCTAGCTTGATCTTGTCCATCAAGGAGGATGGAGGTTCAAAATCATCGAAGTAGTCCCTCTCAAAAAAAATCGGACACTGAGCGAAATGCGTTATACATTTCTGAACGGAAGTTCGATTGATAATCGCTTTTGAGAAGCTTCATCTTACTGAAGCCCGATTCAACCATCATGTTGTATGGGCATAAAACTAAGACTTTTTCAATGAGTCTGGACAATAAGACATGTGGACAGCTGACCGGTCTTGTGCAGATCAGTGAGTCTGCGAACCTCTGCCATATTTCATAGTAACTTCGGCGCATTCGTCTGCAACGTCAGCTGACGGCAACAACATTTCAAGAGCAAGAAGCTGCAAGCTTTGCAACGGTACATCGATGAATTTCTTGACATGCTTGAATAGAACGCAACATTTTCGCACAATTTTTGATTTCTGTGAATGAAGAAATTGAACCAGTACGACTCGAAGAATACATATTTTCAATAATGTCCACTTGTTTTCAGTCTGGTCCAAGTCCAACTCATCGGTCTTGCACATTCCTTGTAAATCTAACGAACGTTCTTCTGATAATTGATACCTCGTGATTTACACAAAAATGGAAGAGGATTTTCCGTCTTCGAACAACTTATTGAAATAGCCTTTATCTGAAAGTGAAATGTTATGTTCTATACGGACAAGCAGTTTCGACACCATTTATAGCAAAATCAGAGGCAGGTCAAACAGATTTCCGCTCAATGATGGATTGTCGTAAAATCGTGCAACAGTTTCAAAAGGATGACAAATTGTTCCATGTTGATGTGAAGGTCCTTTCGCTTCAGACATTCTTTCGTATGGCTATTTTCGCCTTCCAATCGTACAAGTTTATCGATGACGGAAAATTGATGGCAAGCTGATTCGACAGGTGTGGGTTCAGAAACCTGGTTTCACAATTAGACCTGAAAATTCGTTGTATTTCACGAAAAATTGTACTCAAAAATCATAATTTAAACATATTAAAACAATTGAATATGCCACCGAGTTGAGACAACTTGTGGATTGTCACAGGCGCACAAGCTGACGTAAGTGAAAATCTTTGGTTAAAGAATACGACCAGCAATATCCTTAAATTCCAACGTTCGGAAAGTGTGCTGTTCAATCAGTAAATATTTCAATGGTGAATGAAAACACGTCATTCGAAATGTAAGTGAATTTTTTCTGAACAATTGCTAAATTTCTGTCCTCTTCTGACAGGTCAGAAATTTCTGACCAAGTGGTCACCCTGGCTGCAGACGAGAAGCAGTTCACTTAGTCTCATCTAAAATCTATGTAGCATCAGTTGTTTTCATGTGAGCACCCAGACATGACATCAGAGCCACTGATCCCATAATCCAGCATGTGACCAAAAAGCGCACATGTACCCTGAGCAGCTCGAAAAGAACTTTGTTAGAATAGCGTAGCTATACAATCACCATATACGTACAAATCAAAACACTATGATTCAAGTTGAACCGTCAATTGATGCATCAAACTGACGCTATAATATTTGTTATTAAGGCTGCCTGCCGGATCGATTCCGATGGAATGATGTCTTAATCAGTTGGTACATAAGTAAATAGTATGTCAGCACGTAATAAGTTATGGAGACCACATGGTAAATTAATGAAACCAATTTTGTAATCGACAGAAAAGCTCAACTAAAAACAATTTGTGATAAACCAATGCCTGTTTATCTAAATTGTAAATTTTTCTTTTTTAAAAATAATCGACACTGGGATGTATTGCTTTGACTACTTTATTGTGGCATGTAATCAACAAATTGTCCCTGTTGCCATTCGGTGAACAAGTGAGGACGTCACAATAGCAGCAGTGGAGTGTGGATTTCTTGGAAGCCTGTCTCTCAACAAAAATAGAGTTCCTCGGACAGTTCACCTCCATGACGAACTTGGTCATATAACAATATGATGCATCACGCGTAGATCATACCGCATTCTCAAATTTATGGTGATGGCGAGAACTCCGACAGGTGGCCTTTGCACTTCCTCACATTGGCTAGTGTCACACTTACTCGGGAACATAGACATCGAACAGTGTTCCGGAAGATGGGCGCACAGACCAAATATTTAATGAGAAGTGTCCGATGTTGCCGCAGACATGATGTTTCCATCTCTTTTGGTTGATCTTGATCATAGTGCGTGCTTCGTTGTTCATTCCATGTACTTCTGAAAATTTTAATTTTATCTGATGTTAAACATCTTTGTTGCCGGAAAGACATAGGATCACATAGCACCAACTGCAAAAACTAATGTGCAATTTGTTCTCTGCTATGTACGGGGTTGCATAATGCAGCCATTTATATAACCAAATGCTCTTCTTGACTTCCTGCCAAATGAGGATGGACCAAATCTTCGGCATGGACTACCCATTAACTCTTCTATTTGCGTCAAATCGCACTAAAATGGTAAGGGCCATAATAAAGGACGGGCTATGAATACGTAAAACAATTTGTGGTGTTAATATGAACCCTTCTTCAAATAAACTTCCCTCTTGCCTTTAGAATGATAGTACTGTAGAAAATGGAGAGCATAGCAGCAGATATTGCAATGTGTTTTAATTAGTCTAATTTTCTAATAGTACCTTACATTAGTTATTTGAATAATTGTTTTGCCTAACGACGACCTTGAGCTACTTTTTTTGCATTTTCAACATTTTCAAGGTTAAAAATACATTATGCCAGCAAAAAGAGCAGCACGGCTTAAGCCAACACCAAGAACCAAGTCCTCTAGGGCTGGCTTGATTTTTCCTGTTGCTAGAATGTTAAGATACTTAAAAGAAAAATATCTTCGAAGAATGTTCCGCTGCAGTGTCGGTGCTGGAGTATATTTGGCATCGGTGATTGAATATTTGATCGGTATGTGACAGGTTAAGTGCGACATGTGACATCACAGCACGATTGATTCATGCATAATGCAGTATGGGAACCACGAAGTAACACCTCATCAATTTATGTCTTGTTTTAGCCCACTAAACGATGTTTCATCTTATCTGCCTATTAATGTATCAATCTAAATGTTATCAAGTGGAGGCTTCAATCTGCTTATATTATCGGGGTTTGACTTTTCATTTGTATAATTCTTTTAAAGGGCATAATGGCCATCACATTTATCTCAAGAAGGGTTTAAGTAAGTTGAAGTCGGGATAGTTTGCATGTGAGAAAGCGTGAGAAATTTGATTAATTAATAGAGGGACTGCATCAGAATATATCAGAAATGTGTTTTGGTTTTGAACAATGGCACTCACGTATTGCGGTGCCGTATATTAATACCGCGGGTTTGACTTAAATCCATCATTCAGCAAGTGTTGACTGACTTTCATGGCATTGACAACATCCTCATTTAAAATTACGTCAAAGAATCGTTTCCAATATAATGATGTCATTTTCTGGTGATAGGACTTACGGAACAGAAAGTTTCTTAAAAGATTGAACGCAAAATCAACATATATGCCGCATGATAACGCCTGTTCCATATTGTAAATCTTCATAAGAGAAAAGGTACCCAGTTCTAAATGAAAGAAGTGGCCCAAATCTTCTGAGTTCGGAGATGCAGAAAGAGAGAACGACAATTTTTCACACTGATATCTGTGTTAGTTTTGTCTTATGATGAAAAGATAACATTAGGCTCGCTTGTCAGGAGGGCGCCAGAGGGAAAATCTAATCATCAATAAGCATCAAATAGAACAGATGGCCACCGGACAAGAGAGCGATAAAGGAGACATGTACAAGAGCGTCTACGATGACAGCACGTGTGCGGGCCAGATTCAAATGCATGTGTTCCATCAATTACATTCGTCACCCATGTATGACAACATATATTATATTTTTCGTAAGTGGTCAGTTGTGGTCAGCAAGTCCTACGAAAGAAGACTGATCGCTTTCTTTGACATGGGATATTGACATGAAGACCACATATTTTTTTAATGAAAATTGAAAGACATTGTGGACTACCAATCAGCTTTTCCATGATGCAGAGATTCTTGGAATGTTCAAAAAAGATTCAGTACAGAGAACTTCCACCAACAACTTGTTACTAGGTGTCTGACTCGATTTTTCTTTGATGAAGATTATCAATTTCAATACCATTCTAACATGTAAATGGATATATTTAGGATGCTACTTCAAATTAGCACAGCGTATAGGTTGTGTAACTTGTGTCTGGTGAGTTGTGGTCATCAGATTTATAAGCTTGAATTTTGGTCAATTCATTCTACGGCACCTGCATGCGAAAAGTTCCAATACGTGATACGATTTTCACCACTGAATCAAGCTCGTGTTCAGCTTTCAGATGATATAATTTCTTCGACATTTAAAAAAATTTGTCGCAAGTGCATTCAATTTGCACTTTTACCCAATTTTGCGCTACTCACGCGTCAGCGATGTTCTTTATAGTTCAACTGCACACAACTTGACAACCTTTATTGTAACGCTGGCGTTTTCTAGTCAAAAGAATTAGGGCTTAAAAGAATGCTGGTGTTATCAGCTCCAAGAATATGTAAGTTTTATCAAAATCTGGCGATCTGTTTACTGGCAAGCTTCAATTTTGTATTATTCCCATTCTCAGATATTTGATGAGTTATCGTTTCCCTCCGTTTAGGAATATAGATATTAGATTTTATCATGTCGGCCGTCGCCTGTCCCGTCGTCTCTTGTCGATTCACTTACCGGACGCAGGCGTCAGCAACTGCGGCGCGAAGAAAATGCTATTGCTTGTGAACAGGTGGAGACAAACCTTCGTGCGCAGATCAGAGATTCGAAATCTTCAGACCTAAAGACCTAAGATGACTTCAGACCTATAGGCCTAAGTCAATATTCAGATATGGTGCGATCATGTAAGGCAACAAACTTCCAATCACTATTCACTAATCACTTAATTATCTTCATTTTATTTATGTTATTATTGCTAAATTTATTTAATAATGTGGAAATTTAATGATGATAATCTGCACAGTGAACAACATTACGAAGCTGAATACAACAGCTTTGAAAGTCAAAAGTTATCAGAATGACGAACAGCTCCAGGAGCTGGAAGAGCTTCCAAAAGACGGGACAGTTGTTCATCTGAATGGCAATCGCCAGCCGCTAACGTGAATATAGCCATGAGTTCTTTTCACCAGTCTTATTGGCAAGGTTGGCAAAACCCGGGCTTGGTTTGAAAAAAACCCGTCCCGCGGGTAAAACGGGATAAACGGGCGGGTTTTTCGGGTTTTTTCAAGTTAAATCGTCCCTGCAAATTTAGATAATCTGCTTTTACCCATATGGTTACATATTAATGCAGTTGACAACATCCGTGATTAAAGTCCTGGTAAACAAGGGGACCATGTCACATCAAGTTGAAGATGGCCATGTACGAGCCGTACACATGCATTATAATAATGAGGGCCCGAGGCGAGGATGCCACATCACAATCGGGTGCTGGATCATATTAAGAGGGCCCCCATTACAGGGACCTCATCTCATCATATCTGGAGGGTCCCTCCTGACTACGTCTGAGGGGCTACGAATACCATTATCGGTACTACAAATCTATGTATTCGATACATCCCGACCTTAAATGTAGAACTAGTGACTATACGATAAATACGAACTATGGTACTGTTGTTTAAGTGCATGACTAGTGACTGCCTACATATTTTCTTACTTTCTTATTAATCTGATTTTTGCATTACGTTGTAGCTAGTAAATAATTTTATAATTCACAATCTTACTTTATTTCAGATTGAGAATACCGACATTCGAAATATTCGATTGAGCGCATAGTAGGCCAACACTACAGTCTACTTTACGATTTTTATAGACGATGTAGCAAATCAACAGTCGAGGTGCTAATCATGTGATTAGTGAATTGCAACCACTTCCGCGATGTGCCAATCACAACTGACCAATTTCTTTCAGCATGGAACATCTCGAGATACCGTATTTCCTCTACTACAAGCACTCTTCTAAGTTTCTAACTCTAATACTGTAAGCGACACCTTCAAAAATCGTCCGTGTCTCCAATATAAGCAACAACATGTAAACTGAGTAAAACGTTTGTGTATTTCGCATTCATAGGTCTGTAGTCCGGACAGAACCAGTTTGCTTGATTTTGAACATAATTCTGGGCACAGTCACTGTCTGAGGTTATCATATGGAATATGAAGTTCGAAAAAAACCGTTCTACCCACGGGTTTCTTCATCTTGATTTTTGAAACAACACTTTAGATGTTTTCCTCACGGGTTTCTTCATTTTGATCTTCTAATCTATAACCTTACCTAAAGAATAGGCATATCATATAGAATATGAAGTTTGAAAAAACCCGTTTTTTCATCGTGATAGCCCAATCTGATAAATATCATGTAAAATGTGAATTTTGAAAAAACCCGTCCCACCCGCCCCGGGTAAAACGGGTTGCCAACCCTGATTATTGGTGATTCGAGATCCCAGCTTTTTTAGGAACGCGAACGTAAGTTCCAGTAACCAGCAAAAATGTCGACGGAAGCAGGTTTCAGGAAGAATTTGATTACTGTTGTTATTGTAGGCTATGTTATTATAATCTGTCGGTATTATATTGTTCTATTATCTCCAGTGATCTCCACACTATTTTCCAGACTTTTCACCACATTGAATGTATGCGGTTCTTACTGGTTTAATTAACATTATCATCTTCAGCGGACCTCATTGAAATCGCTGGGAACCATGCGAAATTGGCTAAACGAAAACGAGTTCGGCCGAGGGATGTTATGATGGCGATTGCATGCGATCAAGAAATGAATGATGTAAGTTACAAAGTTGCATCGTTTCAAAACGGTTTAGCATTTCTCGCATGCATAATTGCGATCGTTGGATGACATTTCTACAAAGGAATGATTTATATGTTATTTGCTTTTATGTTGTTCCAAAGATATTTAACTCTGCAGTGTAAGTCATGTAACTGCAACATGGTTAGCTTCATGATCAATTGTCAACAAGAAATTAAGATGTTGGTATTTGAACTCAGGTATCGGAAGTATTTTCTCAAAGCTTGAATCATAGTTGAAACAGGCTCGGAGCTACCAGGTCATTCGGGTCCGCTTATTTGTGAAATGACCATAGCGGAATTTGAGTTTTCTATTATCATTTCATTTCGTTTCATTTTTATCATCACGTATAGGCACTTGCAGCCGCATTGTTGGATAACGAAAACTTGAGATTTGGATGTATCAAGTAAATTTTGCAGCACACAATTTATCAATTTCAACAAAATGAGCTATCTGAGGTTTTGTTGCAGCAGTTAGCATCAAGAAAAGGCCTCTTAATTAGGGTATCATTATATTGCGTGTAATGTAATAATTAAAGATTGTATTGCATTCTCAATTGAAAAATGGGAACATGCATGAATAGTTGTCATTTCATCAGATATCAGGAATCATCAGTATGCCTAGTTCACGTCTCTCAACATTCACGTCGATACAACTCCCTATTTAACGTTGTAGCCATGCCGGGCATTCTTAATTATAAGCAACATTTATTAAGTATTGCAGGCGCACTAACTGTCAGTAGTGTGCTTAAAGTGACATTTAATGAATATCCGTCGAAATTTCACTAACTTGCATATGTCAAAATATAACGTATTTAAAGATCTGTTTTCTTTAATAGAAAGGAATGATGTCCTCGGATTGAGAAATTTACGAACAGAATTCCTTGGCAGGCGATAGACACTATCCTGTAAAGGATCGTCAGCACGACTCGGATTGGCCCAAACTAGCTTAAAAGTGTTAAAGTAATTGCTATTGAAAATGACGATTTTTGTAGCCGAAGTATTGAATTGTTTACAATTGTTAACATAAATTTGCAATAATTCTACGTGGCTTTCCAAACCTTTTCAATTGATAGCCTAATGAAAAACAGCCATTCACATATAGTAGTATCTGTCTACTAAGAAGACTGAATGACACTTAAAGGATCAGACATGACGTTCAGCTAAGTAAACATCACTGTTTACCTTGAAATGTACTGTCCTGATGTTTTAACAACGATTTAAGTAAGAAAATCGAGATTTTATGAAAAGGGTATATTGAACATCCCACATCATATCTCTGAGGTATGGAGGCCGATGCATACTCGCACATTCAAATTATCAATTTACTGATGATTGATTAGACATTTATTATATTCTTTTTTTTATTCTTTTTCTTTTGTTTGGAAGGAACCAAGTAGATATGATCTCATGGATATGATTTTAGGCGATATTACAATCTCAGTGCAATCTGTCTCAATTGTTGTATTATCCCTGTCAGATCAAGCGATCAGTGGTATACGGTAGACTGGTACTGTCTGTCACCTATTATTTCTACGTTTCCATGTTTGTTTCTTTTCTATATGATCCATCTCTTTTTGTTCATTTTTCATATCCTTGCTATGTGAGTGCCTGAGGAGGATGACCTATATGCGTAGGTGGAAATACATCGCCTAAAAGTTTCCTTAATCTCATCTCTCAGTAGCTCTTCCCCAAGCAAAAAGGTTAATACCAATCAAGATGATTTCATTTTTGTACATTTATTGCCAGTGAAGATACAGGCTTTGGGTAGTGAGACAACTCTTTCTTGAATACGCGACATGTTGGTGATAATTATTCTAATGTAGAAATATTAGCGATAACGACCAACGCCACGGAATTAGCAATGTCAGGCCGCGGAAATCCGAGGGCAAGGCCTCACAATTGTCATCATTAGAAGCAACAAGCAGATTGGTCTCAGAGCACTATCATTCAAGTGTTTCTGACTGCAAATTATTAAAAACAATATGACTCGAGTTAAGTCCAAATAGACGCCAAAACCCCTTCTTTGCGACCAACGCCAAGCTCCACTTGTTTACTGATAAGTTGATGTTCCTTGATTCATCCCTTGTATTCTTCATTGAACCATTGCAAATTCCACTTTTTATTATTCCATCCATTTCAACAGCACCAAATGACATTTCGCCACAATTTCTTGTTGTACAATTGTCTTGCGACTAAGGATTTCGTTTCTAAGTATTCTCTCCGTCTAAAAATTAGCACGTGATGTTTCATCCGACTTTGAGCTGCAACATGAATATGAAAAAGATGGCGATAAGACAAGAATGCACCTGCGCTGATCAAGAACGAGTTTATTTCTAACTTCGATACACTAGTCATGAAGCATTAAACCAACACAAACAAAGCTCGTTTCATTCGCTCGAATGTCATCAATAGAATTCTACGTCAGAGGGAACCAATGAACTAAAGGAAACAAAGTCACAATAGATCACTCGTGAATGACGAAGCACTGTCTACAGAACATATTCGATGATGTAAAATGCGACCACTTCCACCTGCAGGCTCCTCTTCTTTAACATAGATAAGTCAGTCAGCTTTTTATTTCGCCCGACGACTCCTTGAGAGAGAGATAATTTAGATTGTAAGTATGGCGAAAACTGTTTTCATTAAGAGTAGCATACAAAAATCATACTAAGAAGAAGAGTGATGGAGATAGAAAGGAAGGCTAATGTCGTGGCTCATGTTTTTAAAAGTTTCTTTTAAAAATATACTTCATGATCAAAACATCACTCATGGCGTTCTCCAGGAACAGAAATCCAAATGAAAGTAGGAGATGATAATAATGATAATAAGTATAAAAGAGCAAAAAATTCTCATGATGCAAGATTTCGCACAAAATGTCACTGTTTGGATGCCATCTGACGATGCATTTTTAGCCGTGAGACACGTGAAAGAAAATATTTTGTAGCAGTTTTCTGCTTTATTTGCAACAATACGTCAGGTATATTTGGGAATGACATCTTATACTGTATTCAGTTTCATTCTTGAATTTTAGAGCTTTTCAAATTAACAATAAGGCAACGCCGCCTACATTCAAATCACTTACTACTTCAGGATTTGATAAATTTTTTCAATCTAATTAATTGGTTTAAGTTCAGTGAATTAATGGCACACCTAAGATTCATAGCCCATTGCCAAGCCCTCCGTAACCCATTGTTTGAGAAACTCTGAGTGAAGGGATATTATTTTTTTTATTATTATTTTATTTATTTTTTTTTCAGTTCCTTCGCGATGTTATTATTCCTGGAGGAGGAGTGCCGCCCTCCATCCATCGTGTGTTATTCCAATCTCCTCAGAAAAGCACAAAGGGCCCTAAGGTCTCCAAGCGAAAGCCTGCTAGTCCTAAACCAAGTAAGCCAACTAAGTCAACTAAACGACCGCGAGGAAAGCCAGTCACGCCTAAATCATCAGCCCCTAACGCGACAGTCACGGTACCTGTTCCAGCAAAACCTGCAGCCCCACCTCGCAAACTGTCTGTAAAGGCAGGTGACATCGTTATTTTAGGCGAGAAAACTCTTCATCTCGGTCAGAAGGTGAGAAGAACAACAAATGAATCAACTTGTTATTCACGTATACATGTACATGTAGGCGATATGTTACTTATGCAAAATAGCTCGAGATGTGAAGCATGCAAGAACTGTTGCATTTACCAACTTCATCAAACTTTCCATTTAAAAATCTGCATTAATTGAAATGGAACAGCGAAGAATAGCTTATTCATATTATGATTTTGATTGATCATGCCTGAAATATGTGCCTTTCTTGATTGTGAATAGTGAAGTTGTGTCTACAAACACATTTGCAGTTGACGGTGATAAAGAGTGACATCACGAAAGTGGCAGTCGATGCTGTTGTCCATCCAACGAATGCAAGTCTCTTCACAGGAGGCTTCATAGGTAAGATGGTGTTCCGCAGTTTTAGTTCAATTAAACATGTCACTAATTAAGATATTTGAGGCCGGGTCAAAAGTCTTGAAGTTGTCTTCCACATTGCTTGGCTAAGGGCAGGCCTAAACGTAAAGCATGGATTAGGACTACGAATAGCGTGATAAGAATGTAGAGCCCTGCAATTTTCTATGTGGATACTTGAATTCATCTTTGATCAATTTTCTTTTCATAATTTGCCTGTGTAAAGCATCCTTTGATGTCTTTACGGACAATTTTTACTATCTTTAAATGCACCACTTGAGTATCAGTTAAATTTCTGCATTTTTGATGCGAGGGACATCATTACTAATTTATTTCATCAATTATTTAACGGACAATTATTTCTCGAAGTACCTCGACTCGAGTGGTTAAATTTCTGGTCTTCTCGTTGAAGAAGTCCAGAATGATTTCGTTGTCTAGGTGTACAACGTTGTAATTTTCTGATTTGATTATCTTTTCACAAGTATCAAACATAATTCCACAATGTAGTTGTCTATAACTATCGTTCATGCATTGCGAAATTAAATTTTCAAAATGACTTCAATTTTCACCTCTCCTTACTGATCTGCAAAAGGACTTTTCTCATCTGAGAATAAAACCTTTCATATAGCGACCCGGAAAAGTGAAACACCCTGTATATCTACGACGATAAAAACGTACAATCTTGCTTTAAGATCACGGTGGGTTTGAAATATGTTTTTGGTCAAAAAAATGCCTGGTCATTTTGAATGATTTTTCTATAAATGTGATGTCCACAAATCATTTTGCAGCAAAAACGGAAAAAATTTAACGATTGGATTTAAAGATAATACCATAATACCCTAAACATACTACTTATAAAAAAAATTTCAAAAATTGGTCTATTTTGCATACTAAACACATATTTTGGTCTGTTTTTGGTAGGTTGGCTGTCGTAAATATCATTAAACAGTAACTGATGACAATATCATATTTACCATAATAATATATCAATCACATATACGCTGCACATCTGCAACTTTTTTATTTAAAAACATATTTATTACTATAAATACGTTTATGGATTGTGTTTGAAGGCATTTTTATACATAGACTTTTATCCAAACTAAACGAGATTAAAAAACAAGATAATTTGTTTAACAAACATTTAATAATATTTCATCTGTAAAATGATATAACATGAAACTTAGCTACTACAAATGCTTTGCATTGTACTCGCGAACTGCGCACAGAAGACGTCTTTCATAATCAGGGTGATTCACATGCACTTTGAATTTTGACCAGGTAGCTTTGAAGTCAACATGCACTGACTCAAACGCCTGCTCCGAAAAACGCCCAAGCGATTCACTTTTTCGTTCAATAAAATCAATTAAATGAAAAAATACACAATGTACCTTGGGAGTGACATTGATGTCCAAACTGATGTAACTTTGTTGAAAATTAGAAATATGACGTTTGAAATCAGGTTCCAAGGTTCGACCGAAACATGACTTAACTACATTACGAAAACACCGCAAACAATCAAGTATTTCAAAATATGAATAGGACACATTGACTGAAGTCGATCAATGTTTTCTAAAAGTTTTTTACAAGAATTTCCATCAAATGACCCTCCATGTATCACAGTGCGCTCAACATGACAAGCGTTTGCCCATTTCATTATGTTAGTCCAATCTTTTTGAGCTGCATTGTAGATATAGTTCACTACACCTAATAATAAATGCAGTTCAGGTGGTGGGAGTACGTCAATCGCTAGAATAGAGTCGTCTCCCTTCAATATAGGTGGGTGGATACAGTTTGCAAAATTCTTAGCAGTATTTGGCTTACTTCCATGTTTGTGGTATTCCCAAAACTGTTGACGAATATTGCCAAGAGTCCGAAGATTACATCGCGTGTCCAATTTTGATTTTTCCACGTCGCACCAACTGCATGGATGGGCAGATCCGTGAGCACTCAAGCCAAATAGAATGTTGGCGATTTTCAGATCAGTTGACAGAGTATAAGGGAAAGCTACATTAGAAAGTTTCAATAAGCACCACAAATGCAAGATGTTTCCGTAGTTCTCCTGAATATCAGGTGTAATGGACACAATAAATAAACGTTTCACGCTGGTTTCTTTCGAGGTTTTCTTTGTTTCATCTCTGTAAGAAGATCTCTTGGAGACTTGAATTTCCGAAGATTCAATACATGCACGCTCCATGGTAACACTTAACTTGAGGAAGCCGCCCCCTCCATCGATGCCGACTTTCACATTGGGCTCCTCTGAATATTGTCGATGATCGTGCACATATTGAAGAAGAGCATTCAGATCTGTACAAATCACAGTCGGATGTTCATCTCGTGTAACAACTGAGTCCTCTTTCCTTGTGAAATCGATGGATATAACATCAAAGAAATCGTCCAGTCGATGGTTAACTGTTGAAAGCTTTTCCTTTAGACCAGTCTCAATTATCTTTCTATTGGAAGACGAGGCTCTCAAATTCTTCGCAACTTCTAATGTCTGGTTTGTTGAGAGATTCAAGTCAACTTGCAGTGTGCTCATGTCATCCACGGTGAACAGTTGTCCTTTACTTGAGGCTGTGTGCTGAGGAGAAACGATGATTTTCGTAGGTCGACCTCCAGTTGCGTCCGATACAGACAACTCAGTAGATTCTGCTGAAGCAACTTGTTCTTTCACAAGAGATGATAGCATCATTTCTCTCGATTTTGATGACACGTTTGCGAAATTGAGAATGTTAGAATGACGAGTGTCCATTGAACATCTATGCTCTTTCCCACGTTGTAAGATGGACAAACACCTGCTACAGAGCTTTATCGCTGATGGATTACATTGATTCGAAGTGTGGTCTTCAGTACGAGGCCTGCCACGTTTGAATTTCGTCGAAGAAATCTTCGCGTTAATCGAAGTTGTCGCCATCTCACATACAGTGCACTCACAGGCTCTGTTCCTCGTTTCGGGTCGAAACCCAAACAAGATGGAATGATCCACGACGTTGATTCGGCGAGCAAAGTTTCCTTTAGAATAGTCCTGGATAACGCGCTTGCAGGTGGAACAGAGGGCTGAAGGTAAGCGTACATCATCGTCGTCATATCCAAATATGATATGCGTATTTATGATCTTCTTATGGTCATCGGTAATTTGAAACATTTTTTTAGTCTTTCCGAGGCAAATAAGATAGACACATCTTCTGTTTTCATCATGCGACTTCGGCATCTTGCGCAGCAATGAACTGTAAATAAAGTATGACGTATTCGACAAGTTAAATGAAATGATTCAAAAATATACATAGATATCTTGTTCTTAACCATCGCTTCATCGATTTCAGATTTGAAATAACCGACTGCTAGCACGCACGCACTCTATGCACCATGTGACTGCCACTGTTTCACCATCTTCTAAATGAAAAAAATGACTGATAACTCAGCATAGATATGATATCGTACGTCGTATCAGCAGAGCAAGCAAGACATTTCATCGATTTCAAATTTGGAATAATAATGCAATGCGACTAAATTAGCAAGTCATAAAGTTGTGCTCATTCTATTACAACAGAAATATCAAATACGAAAAGAATCAAATATCAGGAATCCGTAGGAAGCATGTTCGATGCAAAATCGAATATATTGTTCTGAATTATCAACATATGATTGCGAATTATCAGAGTAACTATTAGTTAGAGCCTACTTTCACGTTACATCTACAAATGTGCCTTCAAATATTCATGAATATGTTTTTAAATAAAAAAGTTGCAAATAAACAGTATACAGCGTATATGTGATTGATATATTAATGGTAAATATGATATTGTCGTTAGTTCTGTTTAATGATATTTACGACAACTAACCTGCCAAATACAGACCAAAATATGAATACAATATGCAAAATAGACCATTTTTTGAAAATATTTATTATAAGTAGTATGCAGCGTATATGTGATTGATATATTATTATGGTAAACATGATATTGTCATCAGTTACTGTTTAATGTTATTTACGACAGCCAACCTACCAAAAACAGACCAAAATATGTGTTCAGTATGCAAAATAGACCAATTTTTGAAAATATTTTTTATAAGTAGTATGTTTAGGGTATTATGGTCAATATCTTTAAATCCAATCGTTAAATTTTTTCCGTTTTTGCTGCAAAATGATTTGTGGACATCACATTTATAGAAAAATCATTCAAAATGACCAGGCATTTTTTTTGACCAAAAACATATTTCAAACCACAATGTAGTTGTCTATAACTATCGTTCATGCATTGCGAAATTAAATTTTCAAAATGACTTCAATTTTCACCTCTCCTTACTGATCTGCAAAAGGACTTTTCTCATCTGAGAATAAAACCTTTCGTATAGCGACCCGGAAAAGTGAAACACCCTGTATATCTACGACGATAAAAACGTACAATCTTGCTTTAATATGTTATTTATTGATTCATTAATTTCCCGAACGTTCTCTTAGAGAAAATGTGCTATGTTGGCGTTGCCCATCCTACTTTCCAGTGGGCAGTCTTCAGACCATCACCCAATACATGTAGTTTTCGCATTCAATTCTGTCAAATTATGGTGCATACTTTCAGAAATGTGCATGTAGATAAGATACCTGAATTTTCTAAATGTCATCAGTCTTTGAGACATTCATTATCAATATAGAAACTTTTTCAGTTTGCATGTTGTTGAATTTGTTTGACTCAAAGTAGCAGGATGAAACGATTGTCCATATTTCAACTTCCACTTTTCAGGACAATGTATTGCACAGCGTGGAGGAGCAGCATATCTCGCCGAAGTCAACAAGGCTAAATTAAGCGGAAATCTTGCCGAAGACGCAGGTACTAGCGTGCATCTCTATTTATTCATTGATGAGTTCGCTAATCCAGATACGACGATTGAAAATTTCTTGATCATTTCCTCACCTTGCGAAAATAGTCTGCGTTCCTCATTTTATTGAATTGGGGATGTAAAATGCACTAAGACATCTGTATATTTAAGTATTTGAAACTGGGGCATTCATAATTCCGAATGTTCCAATGTAAATGAAATACAATTTTGATGTATTCTTTTAGTCCCCAAGCTCACTTCTAACGAGAAGTCGCTTGTAACAAGCATGACGAAAAATCCCAGCGAAATTTTTTTACGATGCATAGGACATCAACCTCGGTCATTGCGAGCACGATTATAAGAAGCACTCCTACTATAACTAGCTAATTTTCTAGTCGTAACTCAATATTGAGTGTTAAGATGCATGGTTGACGTCATCAACTCGGAAAATCTTGTTTTATGCATTTCCAAAGCAATATCCATAAACAAGGATATAACTGAATACTTTATTGCCTAAAATAACTCGATATGCGATACCTGTTTCATGAATTTTAACGTTTAGAAATTCGTCAATTTTGAATATATCGTTTATAACAGGCATCGGTTATAGCGAGCAAATTTATATGGCCCCTTCAGCTCCGCAATAAACGAATTTCACCATGTCTAATTTCAATTACTAGTTGTCATGACGTGGGTGATTCATTTGACAGACAACGAACATCACGGCAATCGACATGGCAGTCAGCTACATTTTAGACATTCAATACATGTTCTCATATTTAAGTGATGTTTCAAAGAAAAGGTATAAAAATGGTAATCATTTCCCGTGATCATGCCAAACCTTGAATTATACAGCCATGTTCGTATACATTGGAGGTCCATGAGGAAAAATTGCTTGCATATATTCGGCTCCATTGAAGAAAGAATATTATGAGTCTCATGTGCTTTCAAGGACAAACAAAGTTAATCGGTTATTACAATATCTTAACTCAGATGCGTCGCTGTGGTACCGCTTAGTTTTTTCAAATTTAATTAATTTAGGCCTACTGCTAGCAGCATCCAACTGCGCCTGATTTATTTCCCTATTCAACCAATTGTTAGCCACAAAATTTATTGCTGCGTTAATTGAAAATGCTGATATTTACCATGAAAGTCCTAAAGCATATCGTTTTTTCCAAATTTCAGCATTGGTGACTCAAGCTTTCAACATAAACGCTAACTTCGTTATTCACTGTAACGGACCGAACTGGAAGGATATGAGTAATGTGCCGCGTCTCAGTACAACAGTTCGCAATATTCTCACAGTAGCTGATGAAAAGGATTTGCGTTCCATTGCTATTCCATCTATTGGAAGTGGAAAGTAAGTTAACACCTTTATCATCTTTCTGAATGTGTAATCAGTTTAGTTTTCTTTCTTTGCAGGGCAGGATGGCCGAAGCAAACGGCTGCAGAAACTATTCTCCGCGCTATCCATGGTTATTTTGCATCATGTGCACAATCCAGCATTCTTCAGATTTACTTTGTTCTCTTCGATCAAGAATCTATCGATGTTTATGTTGGAGAATTGGACAAGTTGATAGTCTGAAACTCACTTTTTGCAGGTTTTCTTTGACTTATTGTTGACGACACGCTAATGTGTATATTGTATTTAGATTCTATCATGCAGCCATATCATTAGTACATATCTAAAATATTCTTATTTAATCTACATTATTAGTTTTCATTTTCGTATCTGGTTTAGGACAATATTCTGGAATTTTATCTCACGTATAAGGACATGCTGATAGTCAGATTTAGAGTAGATTTATAGAAAGCTACTTACATCGGCCCAATTTAGCCTATTTTTGGGAGCACGTCTACGTGAGTAGGCTACTTTGTGATCATAAAGTAGGCTACACTCAAGACTTTTCACACAAGTTAAAACAAGTCCAAGTGCTGTGGAAAGGCCAGATGGTATAATGATGATAAAGCTATGCAATTATTTGATAAATCATCCTTATTGACTATATACCGGTATTATAATTGTGAGAGCTACGGAGGTTGTAGTAAAGTAGGCTATTTTTGGGCCTAGAGTCTGACAGACAGTCACAGTACCGCACTAGGTGACATGCCACGCTCAATTACGCGTAATTACACATGACCCTAGACATCCGTGGCTTTGCGTGACATTGCTGCAACATCTGTCGGCAGTCCTGTTATATAGACTTTGCGTTTCATATGTGTCTGCATGTATCAGAGGCTAAAAGCAATTATGTGATAGAACCTCAATTTCATGCTCAGGGAAGACAGAACATGCTTAGCTGTTCATCCGTGGTTCAAGCGGCAACGCAGACAACCGTAGACGACGCGCAAACTATAAACGCTCGCCCGCGCGTATTCATAAACATTTCCCATGTTTTAACAGCATCAGATCAAGTGATTTCTGACTCTTAGTGCAGCGCGTGTACGCGCGTAGAAGATTAATCACGGATGTTTTGGGTGTTCCATAATTGTACGCGTGGCATGTCACCTGCGGTTCCGTGTGCAGTATAAGGTAGATGATGCCCGTATAGCAACTCTGAAGCACGTCAAGAGCATAAATTGAAGATTAAAAAAGCAAGAAATTCAGCGGATACCAAGTATTTATTATATAAATTGCCAAAATTTCGCCTTACGGCTTCTATAAATACCTCGCCATTCTCTCTGTTTCTATTGTGCCTTGATAAAGCCGTAAGGCGAAATTTTGGCAATTTATATAATAAATACTTGGTATCCGCTGAATTTCTTGCTTTTTTAATCATTACTACCGGATACGTGGAAAAAGCTCTCTGGATCACATAAATTGAAGCATCCGGTGTCTTACGGACCCCATTTGAAATTAGATAGCTCTGGATTTTCCCATATTTCAAATTCGTCAACGTTGTGCCTTTAGCGTTCATCGACTTCACAAATGGACGAAGCTTCAGATGTAACTCCCAAACATGTTAATTTTGTGGTCTTGGTCAGATGGACATTTTGGTCGTAGCGAGATTTTGAAAATTATAATTATTGTCCCATCAAATTGAAATTTTCAGAAAAATCAAAAAAGCCTGGTCGAAAGAAAAAGGAAATTTCTTAAAATATCACAGCTCAGTTGTGATGATCCATATTTTAGTCTTTTCCTTTTGATGCAACAACTAGACACGCAAATGCTGCATTTCGTCGTGTAAGGAAAGTAAAACCATAACTTCTAAGTTGAGAAATGTGCATCGGTATTGAAAAATATCCCAAAGCAATGTACATGTAGCTACTACAATCCTGAATTATAGTCTGGTTGAAGGTTCATTTGCTCACATGATACATATAAGCTTATGTATAATTTAAGTAGGCCTAGATCACAACGAATTTCTTCCAGAAGATAGAGTACCTTGCTTCCGACAGGTTTTTTGGTACTTCTTTTGCCTCGAGAAGAAAATTTTGTTAGATTGATTTGAATTTATCATGACCGAAAATAATGGATCAGGATGAAAAATTTATGAAAATCGATTTAGAACTAAGACTAAAACAGACGAAAGACCCCTTTTTTGACAAATAATGTTATACGGAATGGATTTACCCCTTACTTTTTAATTATGCAAAAGTAAATCTCTTTTCTTCCCTGAACAACTCATAGGGCAAGAGGAGCGTATCAGCCAACTCTCCAAAAAAGGATGGATGGTTATAGAATTCATTAGAATAAAGTTAGAAGTTTTAAGTACGCGCAATGGGCACATTTTTGGGGGTATAGGCCTAAATGGATAATCATAAAAATAAACGCCTGATTTCATTGTCATTGCTTCACCGATCAAATTTAGGCATCTTTGCAGCTATTTTCCTAGTGCGTGCGCGCGTGAGTGCGGCTCTACCCTCAAATCAGCTGCACTGCCACATATGGATAACCTTGACTTTCCCTATCAAATTTGAAATTCATTTGAACAATGAGTCTTCTTCGAGCTAGAGGGCGAAGAACTTAAATTGGCCATACCGCTGTACCCATTTTAGTCCCACCTCCCTATGGCCTATCTTATTTGCTAATGCTAGTGGAAAATAGGCCGCGCGCCTGTCTAGTCGCATTTAAACAACTTTGCTTTTTGTATAGGGGATTCCAGGATTAAAAGAGGCATACATAGGGCGAGTCATTTAAAGTTTCAAAAAAATTTAGGTAACTTATTCCGCTTCATATACTCCAAGAGTGTCCTCTGATCAACTGCTTCTACTGTCTTGCTGATTTACTGCTATAGGCATGTCGCTTTCATCAGTTGGTGAATTCAATTTTGCCGAACAGCGTCTCGTCAGTTCACGGAAATAATTGCTTCGTTCGGAAATTTCGTCATCAAGCCTATTGATATACTGCTAAGCCGGTGAACGTTGCTCCTCCATTCGAAGACTTTCCTTGTGTCAGAAGCTACCGTAGGGCCTTCTGAATGTTTTCAAAAAGACAGGATCTTGACAGCTGATAAAAATCTAGTCTTCGTTGACATAAAAGCATTTTGGTGTTGATCAAGTGAGGCTCCTCAATAATAATGTTAATTCCTTATGGCAGTGGGTTTATCTGATTTTTTTCTCAATGACGTTCGGACTTTCACGATCTGGTGATAGTCCCAAAACTGACCTGATAAATAAACGAGCCAATTCGATGAGATAGCATGCATGTAGGCCTATCGAATGTATGATGCAGATGCATTAGAGAGTAACGTGTTTGCTCTATTTGATTTATTGTAAACAACACACATTTGTGTAGTTGTATTTATAGCGTAGAAACAGTGCACTTCTTCTGCAGTGAAGAAAAAGAAATTATTTCGATCATAGAGTAAGTACAGATTGCTTCATAAAGAATTGAAATGGGTAAACGCAAATTAGAAAGTTGTTTCCAAATTTAACAAGCTTCATATGTTTAGAAACTCATGTTCTATAATTGCTCCTGTGAAAATTTCATGATTGTATTCCAAATATAGCAGTTAGTAGACTAAATAATGTTTCAATATTTTGCACTTTGTTTGAAATTCAATTCTCATTTTCATCGCTTACCAGAAGCGTTATTCATCACTCTAACGCAGGGATGTCCAATTATATTTTCAGGCGGGCCAAATATCAAGATTCAACCTCCGTGCGGGCCAAAGAAAATAAGAAACACTTTACATAATAAACACTTTACTATACAGTACATGAAAAGTGTTTTAAAAAGCATATATTCAGTGTTACCAATTGTATTTCGAATGGGTTCCATTATAACATAGGTATGTTAGACAAAGCTTGAAGCTAAATCAGTGGATAATTTTTTAATGTGAAACATGACATTTTTTCACAACAGAAAGTTTCTTTACATCTGGCGTAAAACTAGTTGTCGACGTTCGGAGTATATCCTGCAAATGGTCATTAGTGAGTTTTGAACGTAATTTACTTTTATTAAGTTTCATTGCCGAAAACGTTTGCTCGCAAATATAGGTACTTCCGAAAAGACAGCCAATTTTCTTGGCATGCTGTTTCAGATTTAAAAGTCCTATGTTCACTGTAAATTTTATGTTTCTTAGCCACTCGTTCCATATCTTCTCACGTTGACGTCGATCTCCACAGCGCAGTATCAAAATGAATGAGAAACAGTGACTACAATGCTTCGCGTCGGTAACACACGGCAATGCGTGTGTTTGATTTTTTCTATTAAAACAGCATGCTGTGATGCAGCCAAGCCTGACGTGACACCTGACGTCATCACTTTCGAGCTTGTAAAAGCGATCAATATGAACGTTTAGAGTTTAAGGTCGTAAACATATTACTAACAATATAATGAGTAGCAAGATTTAAACTAGAAACTGAGCCAGGGAATTCATCAAACACAGATATTAATCTGACCATCACTTGCCGGTCTATCGTCGCGGGCCACAGAAAATGACATCGCGGGCCGTATTTTGGACACCCCTGGTCTAACGCATGCATAGGGCATAGGCAGACGAGAACATGTTTTGTAATCGAGGGACATTGAATTCATTCATTTCATCTGTTTTGTGTCTCTCAGTAACATGCGAAATGCTGCATTGAAAGCTTGCCAGAAAGGCTGTCTTAGGGGTCAAGATTGGATCCGATGTGGCCGGCCAGGTGCCAATGTGTCGCAGCAGTTAAATGTCTGCAAAAGTAATATTTACTTTTGACAGCGAGGAGGCTGTCAGCGGCCTGATGGAAGGTCTTGTGGCCGACCGGGATTGATTTCTCGCAGGTCAAATTAATACTACATGTACATCACCAGTGTAGCCGATAGTGATCCCTCCACCTCTATCTGAGCTTTAAGCAGGTTCAAATCTTTCCAGGACAAAGCTGTTTGCAGCAGTAGCGGGCGCGATTCCGAATCGTGGGACTCAGCGCACGATTAATCGAAAATCGCGCGATTCTGAATGTTTTGAGATTTAGTGACTAGAACTTAACAGTTAATCTACGTTACATTATCTTTTATTTCTAAATCATAATAGTATTCATTTTAGAAGTAAATAATTCATTTTTGCTTTCAAAACTTGCTTTGCAACAACTATCTGACTTTGTAGGTAAGATTGCATGTTGGTCTACTTGAAGCGGTCTCGTAAGTAGCTTGCAATATTTCGTGTGTCACGGTTATAGAAACAAAGCTAATAAGAGGAAGAATCAATGCACGTTATAAACACAAAATCTACGCTGCAGTGAACAGGCGCGTAAGTTAAGGTTGAATGAAATTTCCTTAATTCATTGACATCGGATCCCAGTTCCATCGCTAACTCGAGGATTTTGATGAAAGAGTGAATCAAGGGCTTTTTACATATTAGCGTCCTTCCCATTCAACTTCACACGATGTTTAGAGCACCGGTAACATCGAAGTCTGAAATAGTTTTAGCGAACTACACAGGCACTTTATAGGCCTACATGCAACAGAAATCATCAAATCTTCATCAAAAAAGAGAATTACTTCAATTATGACTTCGTAACTGAATGGGCGTTTTTCATGATTATTCATTTTGTGAAGTTTCAGTAGTACACTTGATATAAAAATTTTAAATATGATTAAAAGTCGAAGTTGGAGCCAAACGAGTTTGGATGCGACTTTCAAAGTGCATTATAATGCAGGGTATACCGAACTGTCTTCTCAGATGCTCACGTTTCAGATATCTACAGCTTCAGTAACCAGGTCATCATTACATAGCTTATGCTATATAGGGACTATCGTAACATATGTATCGCCGGAAATTCTACAATAGGAGAACGGCAATGTAAGCAATTTTATGTTATATATACCGCTTGCACAACTGCATAAATGGCAATTTAAGTATGGCAGAAATGTTTTGTACACTTTTATTATTATTTCATTCATGAATTAGTGTAAAATATCTACGTTTTTCAAAATCGAATTACATTTTCATCATTCTGATAAGACGAAGACTTGATGAGACTGATGAGAGACAAGACTTGAATCATAGCCACATTTGTGGAAAAGCAGTCGTCGTCTTCCCAGCAGATCATAAATCTGGAATGAAGCATGAAACACTGTTTAAGCGAAGAGAAAAATTAAGCCTTGCATCATTGAACAATTTCACATGGTCGAGGTAAAATACTGAATTTATTTGATTTACACAGAATATGTTCTTTTAACTTGCCACCGATAGTGTCAATACATCCCTTATACACATTGCACATCATAAATCACTGTGCTAACCTGTGTTTGAGAGAGAGAGAGAGAGTATGAATTTTTGGGAGACATGGGATCACTGACAAAACTTTAGGGCAGTTCTCCCAAATTAGCTTGATGACGTTCTTTACTTAAGTGATAAATTACACGATGGCAGAAATTGCTAGCATGACTAAGAAGGAGAAGCGGAGCAGTGCTCGTACAGAATAATAATGAATATCAATCAACACCTGATATTCACTTTGACGTCATGGCATATTTGTAAATAAATTTCATTCATGAGTTGATTTTAGTGAAGATAAATCACCGAAAGACATGTCAAAAGATTTATTACGATGAACAATGATTTTCTTCCTTATTCAAAAAATCATAAAGAAGCGCTGCTACTTTATAAGATCATGCAGTATTGCGATTAAGCTGAGCGCCATTTAACTTTGAGAGAGAAAATTTTGTTTAATGCTTCATATCTGTCAAGTGTGGTGCAACACATGGTGCAACAAAAGTCAGAAAATTCATTTTTGTCAGAAATGCTGTCGCTTCGTGTCAAAGTGACCTAAACGCCATTTTTCTCAAAATTGAGTTATGCACATAGAGGTGGTCTTGACAACGTTTTACATGATGTGGCAAAAGCTGATAGTGATGCGCAATATATGCGCGTTTCTATGCAGCTTCATGTCATTTTAACCTAAAGGCTGGTTCACATTAATTGAGTTGTGAAGTATTGTAGTTTGAAGTCTTGCAGTTTGTCGCTGAGCGACAAACTTCAAAGCTGCATATACAGTAAATGCACTGGTTAACATCAGAACAGCAGCAAGCTATTGAAGCAAGAAGAGGTTGAAACTATATTGAAAATGACTGAAGTAGGGAAACTAGACTGGCAGGAAGCTTACGTAACTCGTGCAAACAAAGTTAATTCATGTTAACTATGTGTGAATGAAAGATATTCTGTATTAAAAAACGAAATTATATCCAATTGAAATATGTGTTTTCTATTCAATACATTCATGCATGCACATTGAACAATGAAGTACTATATAAATTCACTTGAACACAAGGTTTTCTATACTAGAGATGCAAAAGCAATTTCAAAAGTTGTCAGTTTGTCAAATCGTGTAGATATCCACCATGTTCTATAGGCATAATTCGTTGCACATGAACCGAGTTCTTCTCAATCGTGGCAAATTCTGCTTCATAGATAACCTGAAGAAGAAAAAGGAGCAGTTGTTAGACTGATGAGTGAATACTTGGCCATCCTTATTTACTTTTGAGAGGGTAGAGTCGTCTTGGGGACAGGCTATTGCCCCCTCCGACAAAGCTTTTATAAATTATTTAATAGCCCAATAATGGCAAAAAAGTGTGTTAGCTCAAGCCAAAAAACAGCTGAAATCCAATTTGTTAGCTTTGAGATGATAAGTAACAAATTTGCTCACTACAGCTCGGTGCAATAGTTCGGTGCAATAGTCCAATAGCACTAGAAGCAAAGGCGACAAAAAACTCAAAATTTAGATTCCATCGAATAATTGTCAAAAACGCCTTATTAATCATGACAGAATTGAGTCATTCATATTCAGTCGTTTATGAAATGGAAAGATACTGTAGTCATATTCATTAATCAATTATATAAACAAAGATAAATATATTGAATATTGATATCAGTGCCACAAGTTTTGCACCGTGCTGTACATACAAAATATCAAGCTATCGAATGTAGAAATTTTGAGCATTTTGCTTGTAGGCATGTGCTCATCAATTTTAGCCATCATTTAAACTTAATGAAATCCATTGTTTTATTCTAAATAACTGTGTAGAAAATTCATTTCCATAGTTAAATAGTGCTAGAAATACAGGACTTCCTCTAGTGATTGCAATGCAATATTCTATCTAGTTTCAATTACCGAGAATAATGCCTCCAGGAATTTGCGAAACACTAATTACTACCATACCTGTTGAATTTTGTTCTTCGTAGTTGCTTTCGACAGCGGTGAGAGATTTTTCAAAGATCTTCCGATATACTTCCCAAAGAGATCATCTTCGTCGTCCTCATTTGTGCAGATATTGAGTATAGCAGCGTCAATAGGATCCATTTTCGCACTTTTGCGACTTCGCTTGGGAGGTGAACTTGGATATGCATTGCCATTCAATAAAGATTGATCCCCTGTCGGTGAATTTTCGGTCTCATCAAACTCCTCGTTTGATAATAATGATTCATTACCAATATTTTCTTCTTTTTCAGCATCACATTTGTTCACTACATTGGTGTGAGTAGCCTACTTCGAATTTTCATAATATTATCCAACCACGACATCGCTCTGTATACTCCCAAACAGTGGCGGCTCGTGACATTTGGTTCAGGTGGAGCACAAACTTTAAATTCCTACAAAATCATAGGCAATAGTATAACAAATCCTATTTTGTAAATGAGAAGCATTGGATATGTTAACTGCATGTTATGCATGTATATGTCTATCATTTAAACATCATAAATATAGTTGAGGTTAGCTGATACTTACCTCATATCACACTTTCAGTATAAGTCTCAACGCGGTGTCTTTGCACTGACGGTTAAACAATCAGAAGCTTTAGGGCTCCCTCTCGAGTGCCCATTGTCTGACGTATTCATCGCGTGTTAATTCTGTCTATTCGCTCAGATCGTGAAGTGACCTACACTAAAGTCATCTCAATCTCAATGCTCGGGCGCGCCAATCAGTCTTGAAGACGAATAATGAATTTCACTAGTGCTATTCTCGTTCAAATTGAGTAGCTGTATGAAGGTAGATGAAAATTATGATAAAGTTAGACAACATCTCAACAGGTGGGGCACTGCCCCACCTGCCCAAATGGACGAGCCGCCACTGCTCCCAAATCTTGATTTTCTTGACCCGTAACCAGATTTGGAATCACACATCCTTTCATGACAGCGTCTATACTGATCGCGTAGGCTTTTCCATCGTTTTTTCACGTCATCAGTAGTTGAGTGACTTCCAACTTTTTCTGATGCCTCTCTCCAGCAATTTTCTTTTACATTTCTATTCTTGTAGTCTTCATTTTTCATGTCATAAAGTGCAGGATAAGCTCGAATTATGTCAATAAACATTTCCTGTGTGCATTCTGTTGAAACCATCGTCTTGCTACTGTAGTTGCAGAATAGAACACAATTTATCTGTAAGCGACAAGAAGTTTTGTAGCCTCGCACGCAGTTGATTAATTTGTCGCTAACAGCGTTCATACTATTGGTTCAACTACAAAGCGTCAAACTTAAAATAAACCAATCGCTCAGCTACTGCCGCTCTGTTGCTGGCTTCAAAACTGCATAACTACATGTCGCCAGCTACAAACTACTGCCAGTGTTAACCAGCCTTAAATCCACAACAGAGAAATGTGTGTGCGACATAGCAACGACCCTTTTGACCAATGTGTCAGGGGAAGTTGCAAAAATACTTGCTTATGTTTATTTTTAACAAAATTAGATAGTTCTGGGTTGTTATGCTAAGCACTCATCATTCTGAATGCACAGGCTCTCAAAAGAACATTCATTGAAATAACAGTCGCTTCTCATTTGAAATATATGTTGCTGTAAAGTAAAAGTTACATAATAAGTGCCTACTTTGTAAACTGTGAGGTACGAAAGCTGGCTGATTATGAATACGAAACTAATATACAAAAGGAGAATAACAAAATGTACGAAAGTACTATTGTTCGTGTTCATATACTACGAAAGCGATTGGCCTTCCTATTGGATGACAATCATAATCCAATAGGAAAGCCAAACACTTACGTAGTGTATCAGCAAGAACAATAGTGCTTTCGCACATTTTGTTATTCTATGTTTGTACATCGGTTTCGTAAGTAGCTTTGGTATCGCACAGTTTACAGTGACTTCGAATTCGTGTTTGAATATTACAAATTCGTTATGGAAGTTTATCATAACTCATTTTAAATCTGAGAATGTAAGCTTTCCAGTGATGTATGGCAAGTTAATGTGCAACACGGCTGGAAGACATGAGATTCAATTGAATTTCCACATAATTTAGATGGCCCGTTTTTGTGATCATCTCTGTAGTTACTACAGACGTTGAGCAGCATGTTTTTGTGTTATGTTAGATGTGTAAGTGGGTCTACAGGAAGTCAAAGAACAAAGCTATATATATGCTAATAGGGTACAGCGAATATCAAGCGAGCAGCTAGCTTTTCAAAGAAGCAAGCGATTAGCGCTCTACATTGGCATTCGAAAAGCATCGCTAATCGCGAGCGAACAGCAGCGTTTTCGCTCCTAAATTAGCAAGCTTTTCGCCAGCACATTGCGAGACAAAACGGAAGCTATGCGCTCGTTATTCGCTCGAGATATGTGCTAGGTAATCGCGAGCTTTTTTCCCAGCGGGATTCAACTGGTAAACCGCCTAGCTTTTGTGCTGCACTGAAAAGCGTATTAAGTCTTTCCTTCCATTCGCTACTCGAAGGATGAGGATTTTTAGATAATCATCTGAGGGTAACTCATATGATCCTTTCAACATTTTTTTGTTCCTGCACAATTCAATGCCTCTGCCTTTTCACGAGGTCAATAAGACATTTTTATGCGCCATGTTCTTGGCACCATGAAAAATTTCTTGTCTGGTGGGAAGTGTACCTGCTGAATATGCCTGCTGCATGACATTTTTCATGGTGTGGGGCTAGGAACAGGTTGCATAGAAATATCTTAGACTTCATGCATTGTGTATTCGATTCTCCGAGGTCGCCTGAACGCAGTCGCTATCATAGAGTAGGGATACATAGGTAGAGTGTCGACTCAAAAAAGTATGTGTATACAGTGAAAATTTTGATATGAAAAGATTCAGTTTTTTGCGGAGATTGCGTTCCTGCTCATCAAAAAATTATTTGAGCACTTTTGAAAAATGTCAAAATTTTGCCAATTTGAATGCTACCGAGATGACTCCCCGTTGTAAGTAGTATGAAACAAGTTGAATATTTGATAATAAGCATTCTAACTTAGCGGAAATTAAGCTGATTATCAAGGGAATTTAATGAATTGTATTATAATGGAAATCTTCATGAAAAAGTCGAGATATTATCCGTGCTTTCTTGGCTGAAATTTAAGTTTTTAATTCAGTTTTCACCGGCTTGATTTTATGATTCAATAATTTTATGTTTCATTTCTTGAATCTGAATAGTGATGTGGACCTATTTACATCTTTCAAAGTTAATTGAAATTATTGTCTTTGATTGTGTGATTTTGCCATGCCAGTATCGGCTGTTACCTGATCACGCTGAAGAAGATTCTCTTTTGAGGTTCAGCAGGAAAGCAATAGTGCAGGTCATCGAGTTGCCAATGTAACAAACAGTGCCTCTCCAAGGTCGTCATGACACAGACAATCTGCAAAACAATATCATTTCCTTCAGCTTTGCTATCATGATCAGTCAATTCCGTTGTAATTTGTACAAAACTGCATAAATGCGCATATCTCACATTTAGAAACAATTCCGACTGTATCTCCTTTGAGTTCATTTAATAAAATCGAAAGTGTATACACATTGGGGATTTAATAAATGCGGAGTTACCACTCTACCTAAAATATTTACTCTATGGTCGCTATTTTTTACTTTCTGATCCCGGCTTTCCTGATCAATAATGACATTGGCTTTGATCCATGCTTTACATTGCATACGCATGTTAATTTCTCTACTGTGACGTAGAATGAATTTTGTGATTTTCATTTCTGCTCTTTGTACACCGACTTACTTAACCCAACAAGGTATTCTACCATTCTTTGCTCGAGGTGACAACGATATTTGTTTGTATATCATTGTGTACGTAGATATTTTGTAAGACATCCCAGTTATTATAAAAAAATTCGCCTTCCTTTCACAGGGATATGGAGCATGGATATCTACTCTTTAGCAAAATTAATGTTGCATTGAATAGATTCAGATGTACTATAATGCCAATTTATTGAAAGGTAAATATGTAACCTTGATGAACATCGCAACTTGTTTCATTCGAAAAATTTTGTGTCAAAATGATGGGCTGGAAAAGTGAAGTTTACGACAAAATATAGACGAGTATGAATGCCTTTGGAAATGTTGTCTATGTTCAAGTGGAGCTCATCAAAGGCACATGAATCCTGTCAGTTTAACACGCTATCGAACATACTGTATTGTTGCGTCGTTCGAATGATATATTTTATCTAAAAAAAACGCAGCGGTGCTGTTTACAAACGTGCACGATAATAACTTTTAAACTCGAAATTTTTTAAAATTTTTTTGTTCCTGAGCAGATGACATTCTCACCGTTGCAGTATTTAAGGTTCCAAAGAAGGAAGCACATCGTTTCATTGCAAACTCTGTATGCAGTATAAGCTCATGAAGTGTGTGCATTACCCGAAGTTACTCTCCATCGCGCAAGCACATGTTGAAACATGGCTGTTAATTTTTAGTGAAATTGAGCTCATTTACGTATAGGCGTCGTTTGTCGTTTTCATATTTTGGTGTTGTATATTAATCTAAAAAGTGCAAATCTTTTATTAATTGCAAAAAGTAATACAATTCCTGTCTTACATGTGTAACTTGACGTTTAACTCATTCAATGACAGCAAATGTGATGCTGAAAGAAATTATTACTGCAATTGTATACCGCGACATAATCGACACAAAACATTAAATGATGAGAAAGACATGATGATATTTTTATAGCAAAATGAAGACTAGTTAAAGACTAACAAGCTCAATGCTCAGCATTTGGACGCATACCAGGCGTGAGAATAAGAGCTTACTATATAGGCTACTTATAACACTAATATCATTGACTATGACACCCATTTGTTCAACACATCATCCGAAAGAGGCGACTACTGCAACATAGAAAAAAGTTATCTCCATTGAAGTCATTTACGGAACATTCATGGGAAGCCATTAATGCTAAGAACTACTGTAAATAATTTGGGTGAATGTTCTTTTCGGGAGTTTGCATTCGCCATCATAGTGAAACTATTGTTATAGCAACTATACACCATTCCGACTAGGATGAAGAAAAGCTAGGAAAATTGATTGAAGATTTGTCCGTGAACCGTGAGAGGGAGGGAAAAAGGATTCCCAGAGTCAAATTGATTTTAGTATTCTGCTTGAAATACTGTATGTGTGCATGTCTGAAGTATAGCTGCTGTTTCAAGTGCAATGGTCGAAGTGCATGGCAATGGCAATTGAATCAAATTTGCTGCAAACAAGTAGGTCACGCCGGAAGGAACCACCGCAAGACGTTAATTGGTATCTTATCAGCAATTACTTTTCAATACCTAAGCATAGCAAATGATCATGCAATGAAGAATGAGTAAACAGATTCATCACTCAAAGAGCATACGCATCATTCATTATAGAAAAAGCAAATTGATAGGACCTGCTCATAAAACTCTCGAAAGAGAACATAACATTCTCTGAAGCACTTAATTGCATTCACAAAATCGAAAAAAATGTTTTCTACATAAATCAGCACAAATGCAAATCATGAAGAATCCAACACCAATAGACTCATTTCCAATATCTGAATTCTCGGACAATCATTTCAATGGTTAATGAACGATAAAAATTCCACATTGCACAATTCTACTATTTAGCTTTTTGTTTATCAATCACAAACAGTAGCTATCAGACAAAGTGTCTTTGTTGAAACAGAGAAGCATCTGCAACACGCATCAATGATATCATGTCTGTGGATTTCAATGATCAGTTACATGGTAGCCACACATCATCGCATGCACACTGACAAAAGACAAAATACATGTACACGTATGTTCTTCAACGAACAAGCTTGCGATATTCCCGCACAAATTAGGCACTCAATAAGTTAAAAGTTGCACATTCAAAACAGCTGATATTATCCAATATTCACACAAGCAAATCATAGTACGTACCTGATAGGGCAGTAGCATTATATTTTCCTCAATAATTCAGGAACATATAAAGAAAGATTCATTGGATCATCAATTCGAATATGGCAAATAATAGCATATATAGGGTTTAGTGATACAAATCCTATTTGATAAAAATTGCTATTTACAATTATATCTGACGACAGATTTGTTATCCACTGTCCCAAAAGTCTCATAAACAAAAAATTATCAATATAATTAAATGGTACTTGACAAGTCCTCAGTCCTAGTTGTCACTTCATGCATAATTCAAATAATGTTATATTTTCATGTCACTATGCATAGGGCATGTGTTTTTAAGTCAATGAATACTGACATGCTAGATGACAGCAACGATTGAAATCAAAAGTCAAGATCAAATACGCACTGTTCTATGCTTGATTACACAGATGAATTTTTTGTACATTAATAATTTGTTCGAGAAGTAACATTAATTTCTGTGGCATAACTGTCGTATATATAAAAATCAAAAAGTAAGATACATATATAATATAATAATTTCAATGATATGAAAAGTAAGAATTTGTGATTTATGAAATAATGAACTCTTGTGAATTACATTTCACAAAACTTACGTCTTAAAGGAGAAGACGTTGTGTACATGGAAGTCACTTTGGATGCATAAGCTGTGTCAGTGACGAGCTTGAAACTAAGACAGTTGTCATTAGATTCTTGCAAACCTTTCATCATTCCATCTGTAGTTGTGACTTCTATAATTGCCAAACATTTTGTACTGTATTCGATTTGCATGGTTGCACATTCACTGTCCACCGGAACTACTGGATTAAATAATAATCGGCAAGTGGTTCCGTCTGGGCACCCCGAAATTATCGCCATCCTTGTGTCAGATGTTACTCTAAGTGGATCATTCTCATAAAGGATTCGTGCACGGTTATAGACAGAGCTGCTCACTCTGAGCATTACATTAATTGGCGACGGCTTCTCCGAAGTTGGAAAGACGAATAGATAAACTACGCTATTCCATAAAACTGGTTGTACAACCTGCGCCAAATCGCAACTGACAAGAACTTTTGGACCTACAAGACAAGAAAAAATGAATTATGATAATTGCATAATTTAGCCGATGGAATAGTTTCTTGAAATAAACGGCAGAAAAATCGAGTGACTTTACTCGCACATGTATTGGTTGCTGTACTAACTTTTTCTCCAATGCAACAATCTCCTAAGTATTCAAAGAAACAGCCGCTAATTGAGGGTGACCAGCTCTTTCTTGCCAACACCGCATCAACTTGCAAAAAACAAAAAGTCTTCTTTATATATCACAATATATTCACGCGGTTTTGCAACACATGGGCGTTGTGATAACAAGAAATTAAGTCTTGTAGTGATAGTCACTTCCATCGAAGCTAATTTCTTTTAAAAAATATTTCCTCTGTTAGGCAATGTGATTTGAGGAATAAAGTGGCATTCTTTCTTCTATATTGTCATCATGATCAGTCAATTAAGAGCTAATTTCTCCAAAACAGTAAGAAATTGCAAATCTCACATGTTGCATTACGTAAAGCAGTTCATAAGTAAAATAGTTCATTACATAAAATCTAAGCTGCATACTCATTGGAGATTTAATTAGCACTGAGTTGCTACTCCACCTAAATTACCTTCTCTATGGTAGCAGCAAATTTCTTTGAGATCACAATACTGGATCTTTAATCAAGGCAAAAGTATGTGTCATTAAATATCTTGACAATAATTGAGTTCGGATCTCCTGCCCGAAGATTGTAAATATTCTTGCTAAGAGAGGCTATTTTGTTAAAGATTTACGTCGTGGTGCCACATACGAGTATATCCTGTGTAAACATTTGAACTTACTTTAAATGTTTGGATTTTGTTCATATAAAGAGAGTTTCGATCGTTGTGCATAATAGGTCTCACAGGGTCCGCTATCCTACAGCGGGGGTGCAGGAAGTTAAAGGACCCGAAATGCAAAGTTGGTTGATTTTCTTACTGACGAACCTAAAACGTGACTCACCGGTGTCGAGATTTGTGTATAACAATTGTAATTTTCGCTCGCCCATTGTTTTAAGATAGCTTTCCTTCAATTTGTGTTTTATAACACAGATATATGATAGAAAATTTTGACTTTGCCTGGTTTGGCTGTGGGAACAGTCTTAAGTCCTCGTAAGGACTGCCTAAAATACTATAATTTTGTAAACTTATGAAATAATCGCATATTTTCATATAATTTTATATATTTTCGTATAATTATTTCACGATGTCTGTCCTAATGTTTATTTAATGTTAAAAATGCTACTTGCTTAGTTAATGTACATGAAACTAGCTAATTTAGCTAATGTGTTTGAAGATTGAATAAACAAAAAAAATATTGTTGTTTATTCAATTTTCTTATAGGAAGTTGTCAGAGTAGCTCGTATCCGATTTGCTTTTTATCTGAAGTCATTTTTTTATTCACTGCACATTCAAACTTTTAAAAACGTCACAAATAACAATCAAATGTAGCTTCAGCGTGATATTACCTCTCAAATGTGTTACAATACCAACGGCTTGTCAAAATATTGAAAATTATTTGTTAGAAATCAACGTTGCGAGATAATTGACTGATTAAATATTAATCTGCAGTTTCTGAGTCACGGACATTTCAGTTATTTGATGGTATCACTTGGGAATTTACATGATTGATTACTTTAGTGGATGACTTGCTCATTTTTTTGAAGAGGAGAGTGTAATACTTGATTATTGGCACCTATTTATCCGTAAATGAGAATACCCCATGATTTCTTGATTACATACATTAGAAACAAAGAAACAAAGTCAATATCCTTAAGAAATTCATGCGATATGTATCAGTCTTGTACATTTCTTAATGACATATCAAAGTGTTTATTATAAAGTTTTATGTTATAATTCCAGTTATTCAATAACCATTATCCAGGCAATTGACTTATTAAGTATCAAATAAAAATTCAATTCTATCCGGAATGTAAAGCAGCAGACCATTTCGTTTTTTGGCACTTGTTTGCAGGTTAAAATGAAAATAAAATGGAATCATGATTAGAATTAAAATACTTGCATTTGAGGATGAGAGCACAATATCCATACCGGTACTGTACATATAAGATACGAGAACTAGAAAGCTAAGAAGCCAGATGAAAAAAGCAACAATAGAATGGGAAATTACTTCCGATTCTCCACTTAGTCGATAATCATCATGGCGAAGTGTCACCATTGTTGCAAACGACTACATAGTGCTCATTTTAATAATGCAATACTAAATATCTGTAGTATTGGTCCCTCGGTAGGCCAGCAGCAGTTGATGTGACCGTAGTCCATCCGCTCAATCAGGAAAGCATGAATGGAGCGAACACTACAGTTCATGAATTGCTGAGAGCTGCAGAGGCGCGCAAGGTCGCTATAAATGGCGAAAAATGTCGCGAACTGGGATGGGTTTGTCTCCCGTTTGCAGTGATTGCATATGGATAGTTTGGTGAGGGGGCTAAAACGTTTTTGGAGCGGATAACACAAAGACTTTCCACCCAGACTAATTCCAAGATTTCAGAGTGCAGAGTCAACTTATGGTCTAATATCGGTGACTCTGATACGTAGAAACGCCCAAGCCATCCTCAAAAGAAAACCCCCCATTGGCCGCTTTGAGTTAGAACATGCTTATGTTAAAGATTAGCTTCTGTCATTGTTTTGTGCATGTACTTTCATTTTCTGTTTCTTTCCAATAGATTTAGGTACAATGTTTCGGTAGGTAAAAGGGGAATGCAATTTTTGTAATGTCTGTAGGCAAATAAGGAGACATAGCCTAGTAGATAATTAATCTTGATTTTGAGAGATAATGTCAGACAGAGAACTTGTACATGTAATTTGTCTTCATCAATCAATTCAGATCAAACAACATAATCTGTTGTTCAACATGCCCGAATTCGAGCAGATAGTCATATTACGAATATCAGAGCAAAAGAACAAACAAAATTAGAACTTAGGACCTGCAATGACTATCACAGTATATAAAATTACTGCAACAGCATAAAACACCAGCATAGATAAACATCAAGATACCACTTTTAAACCAAGTGAATCTCTTGACCATGTAGAGCATCAGTCAATTGAACTTTCTGATTCTTAAAATATGGCCTGCCGAGAGGACACCGCAACGTATCATTCAATTGAAGACATGCCATGCAACTCCGTTAACCGCAAAATACCTAAAGATGTTCCAAATGCACGAATCATTTTCGGTTGACTTCTGTTGGCTTGACATGCGCCGTTTCTCTGAGAAATAGGAATTATTTCCTCTGTATGCATACTGTACATACCATAATCGCATTCCCAAAGCTGTTCGAACTGGCGCCTGTCTTGTTTTATCAGTTCTCTTGAAGAATGCTTTTGGACAATGATGATGCTAGCGGTTGGAGGAAACTTCTTTATTTCCCACTCCAGACTCTGCTTTGAATTCTCAAGACAGAAACCGCGACAAATGGAAAAAAGTGCAGAAAGTTTAACAAATCCTGTAAACCGTCAGCTACCAAGTGAATAGATTTCTCTGGGAAGCCAACTCATCAAAAAAACTAACATTTCTTCACAAGATTGTTTGGTTTTTTTGGCTGCCAGACCATGTTCATCTGGTAGAGGCCGCCCGGGAGCGGTCTGGTAGGTAATTTGATACCAAAACTTAATGCGGCTGCCAAATCACCTTGAATTTTATTGCTTCCTATCTAATTTCTTTTGTCTTCATTTCGCAGCCAGATCATCTGGGAGCCATAGTCCTAAATTTTTCTGGAACTTCTCATAATTAGCTTATGTTACTTATAAATTAACAGCAGTAGATTTACTACGTATCTTTAAGCGGCAGTTGCTTTTTTATATTCTATTAACTCTCAAAGACCATCACTTTTTCACACCGTCCTTTTCACAGACGTCAGTGGACCCCTTATACAAATTCCTAGTTTCCCTGCATAAATCGTTATCAAAACATTATGAAAGTTGACTTTAAATAATACTATGATGTTTCCGTGTAGCAGGCGGTTTTGTGATGTTTGCTGTCACCATAAAGCCTCAAATAGTTGATTTTAGTGAAATTGATTTATTCCATGCAGCAGAACCTTCCCATTTGTCCATTTTTTAAAATTTATCCGTGCCTATCAGAAACAGGCCTAAAATAAGCCACAATTGCTGCACTTTTAAACCCTCGAGACAGCTATGGATCTCTGAAACTCATCAATTACTCCTGGGAAAACATTGTCAACACTTTTTTTAGTGCTGAACTATGAATATAATGACAGCTTTCATTTCGCACACTGATTTATGTCGAGTTATTCATGTAGGCCAACCAGTCACGCGCAACCATGTGCGAAGTAAAATGAATGACATCTTGCGATCTTCCAACAGAACGCACATGTATGAGCATGATGTAAGCAATGAATAAATGAATTTCACTCTTTATGCACCATTGTGGACGTCCAGAATCAGTTTTTATCTGACAGCAAAAATTTTGTGATGGGAATTTCTACACTCTCTGAGACCTGAGGGGGATCCAGTGGACTCCTTGGCCTATCTATCATACTTCTACTGACTCAAGTGAAATGAAATAATATGCAGATTCATTGTCAAAAATGATGATTTTACATGGGCATGAGCGGTTTATATACTCATTGACATAATTAATGAAACAAACTATCATTGGCTTGAATTGAAGTTTGTTTCATTTTTTTCTCAGGTATGATGCAATATCTCGCTTTCTATGTATCACCATTCAACACATTAGAGAATGGGGAAAGATCTATGGTGGTCAAATTTCAAGTAGAAGATAATGATAGATTTCTAGGTCGATAATTATTTATTGACCGACAGCCGAAGGCTGGAGGTCAATAACTTATTATCGACCGTAGAAATCTATCATTATTTCTATTAACGCAAGGTAAATTTTCCAGTCGTTTTACAAAATAACGACCGGAAATTTCAAAAAATAGATATCTTCTGTTATCTATGTACGTTATGTAACGCAATTATCAAAGATTTCAGTTAAATTGAGTAATTATGGAAGACTCTAATGTATGGCATGATGATTTTTATGATCCATTGATTGACGAATTTGAGCAACAATTTGAGCAGCAAAACTGGTTTTCGATGATAAATTTTGCGAACGTTCCTTCGGGTATGATCTCAGGTCTAAGCGGAAATGAAATTGAAGAGGTCGCAAGGCACAGTATGGAACCTACCACTACAAGTATTGGTGAATCATCAACCGCAACAAATGCTGGTAGATTTGTTCATGCGGTTTCTGATGAAGAGCTAAACAAAATTAAGAATTCATCAAAACCCGCCAACACCTTGCGTCTAAATGATTGGGCACTTCGAGTGTTTGAAAGATGGAGGATCAATCGTGAAAATCTCATCTCCGAACGAATGATGCCGCAAAGTGATGTTTCATTATGGGATAAAGAACAACTGAACTACTGGCTGGCTAAGTTTATTGTTGAATGCCGCAAAGAAGACGGAAAAATGTATCCAGGGAGCTCCCTTATATCGATACTATCTGGTTTGCAGCAAGTCGTCCGGAAAAACAGCTTAGTTGATTTTTTTAAAAATGACGAATTCACTCATCTGCGTGAAGTACTTGATGCTTCGATGAAAATATAAACTTCGAACAATGTTGGCATCAGTCTAAAACAAGCAGACATCATTACTTTTCAAGAAGAAGAGGAGCTCTGGAGTAAGGGACAATTGGGAGATGCAACTCCAAAACAGATTATTCAGACACTGTTTTATCTGAATGGTATTAATTTCGCGGTAAGAGGTGGTCAGGAACACAGCGATCTCTTGATTTCTCAATTTCGTGTAGAAATAAGGGAAGGTGCAAAAGTATTGGTTTTCAGTGTGGGTGCCACCAAGACCTACAGTGGTGGGTTACATCAACGACACTTGAGACCGAAAGAAAAATTACATTTTGCTAATGAAGGTAATCCTCAAAGATGTCACATCCGAATTTTCGAACTTTTTTATCGAAGCGACCTCAAAACTGTGACAGGTTTTACCTTCAATCTAAGAGGAAGGTAATGATTCAGGATGATATTTGGTTTACTTCAAGGCCATTGGGACACAATACCCTGAAAAAGATGTTACAGACAATGACAAAAGAGATCGGAATTCAAGGGAGAAAAACTAATCATAGTCTGAGGGCTACTTGTGCCAGTCGTCTTTACAACGCGGGAGTTGACGAACAGATGATTATGGAAAGAACAGGTCATCGGTCAGTGCTCGGGGTTCGCTCTTACAAAAGAACATCGGATTTGATGATCAAAAACACTTCCATGATTCTTAACAGCGAGGTTTTGTTTTCAGAAGTCAAGAGGCAGTGTCCACGTGTTCAACAACATGCGTGTCATCAATATCAACATTCGAGACTGCCAAGTTACAATTGTGAATAAACCTCCAGCTGAAGGTGATATTTCTCGAGATGATCAAGTCTGATCGCTATGACTTTGCATTTCTTGTTAAAATGTTGAAATAAAGATATGTTTTTGACATAGATAATGACCTCTAAAGTAAAAATAATGACCGGAAATATTACATAACCATGCGTTAAATTTTGATATCGATTCAACTGTCACAATTGCTTTTACAAATTGAACATAAACGTGAACTGAAATCCAGCTATTGTAAAATAAAATGGCACACGATCAGTTTACCAGAGGTATGGCTATTGGAATGATTCGTTGTGGTAGAAGTTGTGCTAGTGTTGCCGAAGAGCTGCAACTATCGAGAGTCGTTGTTTGGAGGTGGTGGTGTCGATTGAAAGCAGAAGGAGATATGTTAAAAAGAAGAAGGGATCTGGTCGACCAAGAAAGTCTGCAGGAAGGACAGACGCACGTCTAGTTTTAGCTGCAAAGAGGAATAGATTTGTGTCAGTCCCAAAGCTAGTCATACACTGGAAGAGTGTCTCAAATATAGACTGTAGCGATCAAATGGCTTACCGAAGATTGCGAGAAGCTGGAATTCAATCGCGACGACCAGCTGTCCTAATTCCATTGAGTTTTGAGCACCGCAGAAGACGAGTTGCCTGGTGTGATGTCCATCGCTCATGGAATGACCATCACTGGCAGAAAGTCTTGTAGACCAATGAATCGAGATTCACTCTGGATTTCAATGACGGTCGTGTCAGAGTGCATCGTCTTCCAGGTGAACGCTTTGCCCCATGCTGTATTAAAGAACACGACAGATATGGTGGTGGAAGTGTTATGCTGTGGGGTGGCATTTGGCATGGGGGACGAACGACAGCAGTCATCATCAAAGGCACGTTGACTGGAAGAAGTAAGCAAAACTCCACTTCTGGACCGCGCAAGATGGCGGCCATCGCTGCGTCCCCCCCCCTCTGACACGGCAGAGTGTCGTGGTCGGCCGCCGTGGTGCTTCGTGTCTGAGTCCCCCCCCCCTCTGGAACGACAGAGGTTGTGGTCTGTCGTGGTGTGCCGGCCGGGTGGGTCCACGTTCACAACATGTTCGCTGACGTCCCCCCCCCCTCTGGAACGACAGAGGTTGTGGTCTGTCGTGGTGTACCGGCCAGGTGGGTCCACGTTCACAACATGTTCGCTGACGTCCCCCCCCCCTCTGCAACAACAGAGTGTGAGACTCGGGTGAGTTGGTCCGACCGCCTGGTTGACGTGGGCGACCGTCTAGGTTGACGTGGGCGACCGCCAGGATTAGTCTTGAGGCTATAGTGTGTGATGTTTTTGGTGTGTATCGGATGAGAAAACGGAGGCCAGATTCGGAATCTACGTGAAATTTTGGGTTAGGAAGGATGTTTCCAGCGAAATCGGAGAGAAAAAATTTTCGGCTGACGTCCCCCCCCCCATGGACAGCTTGCTTCCAGTGGACGGATTTTGTCGTGCGATAGCTCGTTTGAAAGCTAAGAGTGAGACAAATTCAGTGAAAGAATCGGCTTGTTCGTATCTGCCTTCGTTTAGATGTGAGACGCCATTTAAGATTTTGGGACATTGGTGAAAAACGACAGAGTTAGAATTTGGGACGTTTTGGGCTGTAGCTTCAAAACGAACTATCGGATTGGTAAACGGATGCCAGATTTGGAATCAACTTGATGTTATTGTCCAATGAGGATCATCATCCAATGAGAATCAAGCATTTCTTTATAAATAGCGAGCCTTCCACAGTGAGAATCATTCCATCGTTGAATCACACGAGTGACGGACGCACATTTTCTCTCTCTCTAGTTCCCTGTTCTATTATCCAACTAAAATGGTAAGTCGCTACTTCCCTCCCTCTCCTCCCTTGAACGTAAACTTAATACAATCTTTTTTCATTTTCAGGCATCTACTCCATCTGCTGCACTAGTAGGACAAAATGGCGGTCAAACGTTACAAGGTTCGCTACGGTCAGATCATCTACAACTGAGGCCAGTGGAAGAAACATCCAAGGTACATAATCCTACACCGCTACAGCGTAAATTTAAACAAGCCTTGCGTTATGATGATCATAGCGTAGTACTCCAAACGGGAATGCTCCCTTCCACGGATGTCAAGATAATGCACAATCAGTATGGGGACTACATACTGATCCCCGTGAGTCCGTACATTCGCCACCAACTTGATATTATTGAGGAGTACGTGACATTAAATATGGACATTCCTACTCCTCTTGCTCAAGAGTGGAAGGCGAGAGATGACAAGGATACTCCCTATAGAAAGATTTGGGATGGTAATCACATTTGCCTACCGGTATCACATTGGTGTACTTACTATAAGAAGGAGGGAGATCATTCAATACCCATCAGATGTGATGAGCTCGGAGAAGGTACTTGGGATATTCTTTTCAAAGTGAATGGGCTATATTATGGTCGACACAAGGATAATAAAATAGCCTCTCTCTCCATGCATATGGAATCCATCCTATATATTCCGAAACCACCCAACGTGGACGACATAATTGATCAAATCCTTAACAGCAGTGGTACGAAGCGCAAGTCGGAGAAGAATGCTACATCAAAACGCAAATCAAAGAAGGAGAATTGCTAGTCCTTTCCTAACTCTACCCTATGACAATTCGCTTATGTGCTTTGAGTGTCGTAGACGTGGTCTTATTAGATACATTTTACTTCTTCGTTGCCATCATATCATTTGTGTATTTTGTCGTGAAAAGCATCGATGTAATTCTTCATTTTCTAATATGTTATAGAACGTTTCCTTAGATGTGTAAATTTCCGTTTTAGGCTTCTATCATCATTTTTATGGATTGTGAGGGTGAACCTGTACAGGAGCTCAGTGCTATTGCTATGAACAATTGGACATATCAGATTGTTAGTGTCTATCATCAACATGCCAACTGCGATCCCAATGTTGATCAATGGGCGAGAAAACACATTCATGGACTTAATCTGAAATATTTGCAAGACTATGGCTTTTCTTGTGAGAGTGCTCTTCTTATTGACTTTAAACGATGGTTAGCTGCTTTCAATGTTATACGCATCTTTTGTAATAATCCTGGTAAGGAGAGGAAAGTATTTCCCAATCTAATCATTGATGATATTTTGCTCCCACCTTGGGATAGTAGAGTGAATCAACATTATCATGAAGTCACAAAACGTTTTAAGGATTTGTGTGTTCCTATTTTGTCTGTTCGTTGTAGTAGCTACGTTCATAACCAATGCTTCTTTCCTCCTTACCTCAACACTGCCAAAGTCCTGTATGGTTATCATTGCTCGCTGTATGATAGTTACCAGCTGTATCTATTTTATCTCTTTCAAACCATTGATTTATAATGCATGCTTGTTACCATTATTCAATAAATGTTACTATGAGAAGAGTTGTTGTTTTCATGCAATGGATGGGTTAGATAAAGGGCGATCATGTCTTTCTCAAACGACTGCGGAACATTACGTTTTCATAGGCAAAGTTTAAAAGGAGCTGTTCAAGATTATGTGATAAAATTTCATAAAGATGAGACCGACATCGAAGCAGTGGTCGATGATGCTAGCACTCTATTTCTAGAGTTAATGAATACATTCTCTGATAGCATTATCATGGCGCGATTAGTTGCGAAAATTAAGTTTAGTCATTTTGGAAAGGAAGAGGTGGAAAGTCGCTCTTTCCATTTTGCTTCTTATTCAATGGAAGTGGTAGATCACCCCCAAGAATTTTTTAAAAGACATATGATAAAAATTGCTGAACGTCTTAACGCATTTAACCATCATGGTAGCAGTCTAGTGATTGAAGCGATTTCAGATATTCACATTCAACTTTCCATAAAGAAAAATTGAAAATGCAGTGGTACTTGATTGTAGCACAACTGGTTTTCGAGCTATGTCTGCTCACTCTCGAAGTATATTCCTTCTGTACATGCGTCTATTATTTAGAAAAGGCTAGCAATTTCATATCTTCAAAAAGACTTGCTATAGACATCAGTAATGGTGAAACTATGTGTTGCGATGTATGTAAGCGAAAGGATGGAAATGAAAAGCGCATCTTCAAGAGATGTAAGCATGCTTTTTGTCAACGCTGTTTCATACGTAATTGCATTCAACTTTGCCAATGTAACCACTGTGACATTGCTCATTTCGAGTGTCACTTATGTCGCAATAGTTAGTACCTATGCAAATGTGGTAAAGATAGGTTTTAGCAAAGACTAACACGGAAAATGGCGAAACGTAAAATGACGAAACGTAAAAGTCAAAAGTTTTCTTCAGCCATTCAAGCTCTCCGACGAATGAAAGCAAATCAGCGATACAATGCTATACGACATGCTAACGATAAATTCATTTGTGAAATTATTTCTCATGTGAGGAAGTTGAGGACGAAGAAATTAGCGCCAAAACAACGAAAGTTACTTAAGCGATATGCTACGAAATTGCGTTTCATCTCCAATCCTAAAGTCGCCCTTCAAAGAAAGAGGAAAACTCTAACACAAAAGGGCGGTTTCCTTTCAGCAATACTTCCAATGATAGCTCCTGCCGTGGGCAACCTATTGGGAAATATCTTTGGCTCTAAGCGTTAATTATGCAAATGTTGAGTCTCAAAGTAATAAAATGGATTTCAGACTTCAATGTGATAAAGTTCTGACTGTATCAGGTCCATCTCATGCAGGTAAAACTGTTTTCACACTGAATTTATTGGATAAAAGAAGGGAGTTGTTTAAGGAACCTATCAATCGAGTGATTTGGTGTTATGGTATTTATCAACCGTCGCTGTTTCAGGAATTGCAAAGTCGCAACTTTATTCGACATGAAGGAATTATTCCAGTGGATAAACTTCAGTCTAATGATGTTGTTGTATTGGATGATTTATTAAAAGAAAGTAAGAATTCAAAAGATGTTACAGATATGTTTACTCGCGCAGCACACCATAAAAGGTGCTTTATCATCTATATTACACAAAATTTGTTTCCTGATGGAAAAGAAGCTCGTACACGAAACCTGAATACACACTATTATGCTATTTTCAAGAATCCGCGAGATAAAAGTCAATTTGAAATTTTAGCGCGACAAGTTGCACCCAGAGGATCAAAAGCCTTAATTGAAATTTTTCAAGCAGCTACTGAAAAACCATACGGTTACTTATTCATTGACTTTACGCAAGAGTGTCCGGAAGAATTTAGATTTCGAAGTGATATTTTGAAAACTCCCATGATTATCTACAAACTATGAGTTCTTATTCTCGCATGATTGTTATTCCTCAGGATGAATATGTACAATTGACTGCCATGCAGCAAGTAAAGCAACCTCTTGCAAATCAAATGTATAGGAAAGAAATAGATTATCAGCAAAATGTTCACATCAAAGATCCACATCGTGCTGTATTATTACAATCGGAAACTGTTGAGCAATTGAAAAACTTGAAGAATAAGATGCGTGACTCTGTATCGACTGCTACACCTTTAGCATCTCGCGCACATGCCATTTCTCTTTTCAATAGTATTGAGCCCCATCTCAATGTAAATGATAGAGGAGAAATCATTACAGATGAAAATAAAGTGATTGATGCTTCACGTTATGAAGACTTGATTCAGTATGCGACACGTAGAAAGCGCCGTCAGGGATATGTTCCACCTGGTTGGTCATACTTTCTTAAACTATTGAAAAAGCATAATGTGCCAAAATTTGCTTTGAATAATGAGACATTGAAAGAACTTGATTCAACAGTGGCTACTACTCCAATGCTTCAGACGATGAAAATGCCAACAAATTGGTTTAAGGCGTCACCTGCTACATCCCCTCCCACACTCACTAAGCAAACAAGAGGAAGAACTCGACGTAGATCTGTATCGCCACTAAAACTGGTAAAAGGAAAACGTAAAACAGCTCCTCCCAGGAAATACATGTTCTCAGATTATTAATATGAAGCAGATGTGTTGCTTGCCATGTAATGAGCCACCAGAGGTGAATGTCGTTGTCACTTGCACTTGCTGCGCCAGCTCTCATAATGAAACCCCTAAGCAATGTGAACACGATCGCAAAACCGCTAAAGCTAAATGCTGCAGTTGTTGTAAATGTAGAAAGGGAAGAAAACAAAAAGATGAGAAGGAGGAAAAAGAGTCAGTCGTCATCGACTGAACGTTTGAAGTCAATCTATTATGATGTAAAACATCCGGCAGGATTTGCATCTATCAAGAAATTATCAAAAGCGAGTGGTCTTCCACAATCACAAGTGAAACGATGGTTAAAGGGTCAGGCTACCTATACACTCCACAAACAAGCGAAAAAGAAGTACCGCACCCGCCATTATATTGTTCATGACATCGATGAACAGTGGCAAGCAGATTTGTGCGATGTTGCCTCCATTTCAAAACATAACTCGGGCAATAATTTTATTTTAACCGTCATTGATATTTTCTCGCGTTATGCGTGGGCTCAACCTTTAAAAACTAAAGAAGGGAAAGGAGTAGCAAAAGCATTCCAAACAATTTTTCGAGAAGGTCGCATTCCAAAAAGAATTCAGAGTGATCAAGGAAAAGAGTTTGAAAATCAGCATGTGACAAGATTATTTGAGAGGCATGACATTGAGTTGTTTAGTGTAAAGAGCGCTTATAAAGCTGCACTCGTTGAACGTTTTAATCGCACATTAAAAAATCGTTTGTGGCGACATTTTACTGCCAACTTGACACAAAATTGGACAAAGGTTCTACAAGATACACTCCATGCCTACAATCACTCTATCCATCGTTCTATTGGACTCAGACCAGTAGATGTAAATGCTGACAATGTAGATAAAGTGCGCGAATCATTCCAACGTAAACGCACTCATGTGAAAAGTGATGTGAAAATTGGCGATAAAGTTCGTATCTCAAAAGTGAAAAGTGTTTTTGCTAAAGGGTACCTCCCGAATTGGACAGAGGAGGTATTTACAGTATCAAGGATTAATCAAAAAGACTCTCCGACCACCTACAAGTTGAAAGATTACGATAATGAAGAAATTGAGGGTAGCTTTTACCGCGATGAGATTGAGGTAGTCACTGAAAGTGAAACATATTTGGTAGAGAAAATCATTCGATGTAAAAAACGGCAAGGTGAAGAATGGTGTCTTGTTAAATGGACTGGTTATCCTTCAAGTATGAACTCTTGGATGCGTCGTGCCGACATCTTTCATCTAAGTGATCGACAGTGATTCATGCAAAGTTGTAACTAACAATGTTTAGGGTTTGAGCTATGAATCCAACTGCCTCATTTTATTCACGACCCTCCTACGTAAGTGGTGGAGGACAAATTTACATCGGTGCTCGCCGCCAACGTGGAGGTAGCATACTTGGTGCACTGAAATCTGTTGTAGCACCTCTCATATCCAATGTCGGTAGATCTTTAAAACGAAATGTTTTAAGTAATGCCGTTGGCTTTGCTGGTGATGTTGCTAGTGATCTTTCCAGAGGTAGAAGTTTTAAGAGCAGTTTGTTGAATCGTGGGAAGGAACGCGGTTTAAAAACATTGAAGCAGACCATTGCTGGTGTTACTCAAGGAAAGAAATCACCTAAACGAATGAGAAAAGGAAGGAGGAAACATCGCGGAGCTGGTAAGGTGCGATCTTCAGTCAAAAGGCATTCACGCAAACGTCGCAGAGGCTCTAATCATTCATCAGGCGCTAAACGACGACGCTGCTATAACTTCTAATCATGGAGTGTAAAACTTCCGGTTTTTGTTTGTTCGATCAACAAGCCATACAGACAGATATTCTTAGTTCAAGTATTGTAGATTATCATCCTCGAACAGCTGAGAATGCTGGCCCCATTGAATTTGTTATTCCTGGTGGTAGTGATGACTACATAGATTTGAGTTATGCGATGCTTGATTTGAGGTTTAGAATTCAGCAAGCAGATGGAACTGCTATTGACGATGCACATAAAGTTGGACTGCACAATTTACCATTGACTACATTACTTCGCGATGTTTCTCTAACGATTGGAGAGCAGCAGGTGGAAGGTGGTCAAAGCGATTATCCCTATAAATCATATTTCAATCATGTATCACAGTTTCATCCAGCAGCACAAAAAAGTCATATGGAAGCCATGGGATGGTACAGAGATGAAGCAGGAAAATTTGATGTTGAAACAAACAGTGGCTTTGTAAAGCGATCTGCTATGATTAAAGATAGTAGAGTATGTCAGCTATATGGTCCGCTGAATTTAGACTTATTTAGACAGTCAAAGTTTTTACTCTGTAATACCAGCATGCGACTCAAGCTGACATTGAATAAGCCTGAATTTGCGCTGAATGCATTTGCTAAAGTTGACAATTTTAGAATTCATGTGGAAGATATTGCACTTTACATTCGTCGAGTAGTACCGAATCCAAGTGTCATTAGAGGGCATGCTGAAGGTCTTAACCGCCAAAATGCCATTTACCCCGTTCAGCATACAAAGCTTCTCACCTTTACAATTCCGAAAGATCAAAAGAGTTTCATGAAAGATGGCCTCTTTCCATCGGAAGCACCGAAGCTCCTCATGGTGGCAATGGTTGAAAATGATGCATTTAATGGTAATATAAAGAAGAATCCTTTCAATTTTAAACACAATCAGTTAAGTGAAATTGCTTTACGTGTTAATGGTGTGAGTCATCCTGGTCCACCCTACAAACCAGATTTTGCTTCGGATCAATTTATGCGCAGTTATGTTGATTTTATGGATGTCTTTGGCTTTTACAATACGGATGATACCAACGGACTGACTATGAAAGAGTTTAAGAGTGGATATACTATTTATGCATTTGATTTGACTGCTGACAGCGATATTAGTGCACCCTATCGTCAAGCGAACGTGCCTCATAATATTCGTTTGGATTTGACGTTCAAAAGAACACTACCTGAGACGATCAATGTATTAATTTATGCAGTCTTCGATTCAAATATTGAAATTACAAAGTATCGTGACGTGATTCTTCAGTATAATCGTTAATGAGTTGGTTGACTGCTGACGATATTAAGACTAAAGTGCAGCGTAATGCAGACGAAGCGACGTTGAAAGCTTTCGATAATGTCTATTCACTCGATACCTTACCACCTGCAGTAAATCACTATCCCATCTTTATTGTGCTAAACACTCATTCACAGAATTTAGGCGGTGAGCATTGGAAAGCGATCTTTATTGGAGAAGACCGACGTGGTGAACTATTTGACTCTCTTGCTCAACCTCCAAATATACCAACACAGCAGTGGTTGAGAAAACATACGCGTCAATATCAGCGAAATGAACGCATACTACAACATCCACTTTCATCAACGTGTGGTGCTTTTGTACTGTACTTCATCTTAAAACGTTTACATGTATCTCGATTTGCATCTGTTATTCAAAAATTTTCATGTAATCCATCCTCTAATGAAAAAATGATTTGTAAGTTCTATCATGATTTGGAATAAAAACATCATGTTGGAAAAATTGTTTTTTATTTTACAATCCGCTGGGTACGTACATACTCAATGAGATAGTCTAGGATCATATTTGCTTGTTCATGAGATTTTAGTCCAGTAATGATCACTTTACTATTATGAAAGATTGCCACATGCACAGGCAACCAACAACTAATGAGAGCTGCAGGAAAAAGTTCGGGTTCATAACACAAACTGTAACTGCTGGTACGAATCTTCAAAAATGATAGACTGTCACTCAATTGAGTAGAGATCACCATATTGTCCACAGTCAGATTCGACATCACACACCTCTCCCTCTTCCATATCCGACGTAGTAGTCTCTGTAGCTCTAAGCGCATTGACTGCGCCGATGAATGAGAAAGGGCGCCGAGAATCTGTACAGTCCCATTTGGGAAGAGTTGAAGATTCCGTGAATTGTTCATCTTCACCACTAACATTTGAGGACGGCCCGGGTAATACTTGCTGTTTGGAAGCTGTTGGCGTAATGTTGTGAGATCGATTTTGGTGTAGAGTCTGAAGCGACGGAGAATGTTGACGATGGTGTAGCGATGGCGCTTCATGATGAAAGAATGAGTAAATTGAGCGATGTACCTTCCTTTTATACTTTTCCCAACTACCTTGATGAAATGTGAAGTTAGTATGAAGTTGGGAATGATAGAGTTGAATTCGCCGATTGTTGACGCGCAGCCAGATGCGATTTCCAATACGTGAATGTCTTTTCATATAGAAGTATTTCAAGTCCTTCATGATATGATGTAGAGATTGAAAATGACGATAAGATAAAACAAACTCTCTTCTCACATTTCCAGTTGAATCTTTGAAATAGACGTTTCGATCATGATCCGTTTCAATACGTTGTAGGGAATCTAATTTCCAACTCATGGTGCGTGGTAATCATATCTGATTAAGATTTGCATAGTAGGGCGATGAACTCACGACGAATAAATGTCATGATGGAGCGATGTATGTATCTTCTATACTTCTCCCAATTGTATTTGCGAAATGAGAAACAGTTTGCGGAATGAGAATGGTAGATTTGAATTTCATTTCTGTAATGTTGAAGCCAAACTTGATCACCCAAGGAGATGAATATTAATGTTTCAAAATATTCCAAATCCCTCATGATATCATTGAGGTTGACAAATTGTCGCCATGTTAATGTAATTCCTCTTGATGTATGACCATGAGAATTTTTGAAATGTACGTTTCCATCACGATCAACTCTGATATATTGTAGAGAGTCCAAAATCCAAGTCTTCATGATGTTATGCCAAGTTGCAGATTAGCAATATAAAAATGTCGTTTTATCATATTTTGCTTAGCAATGCGGCTACAAAGAGATTTACTAGCAATCGAGCCGCACTCTTTTCTACTCCCATTGATCATGCACAACAGCTAAATGGGAATTGGGAAGTGGGTGTCACTCAACTTGTTTATAGCAACTGTGTCTATACTTTTGATCATGAGGTGATGACTATTAATATGAGGCGTACAGCTGCTTATCAATGTGAAAAGGGGTGCCGAGTATACATTCCACAGTGGCCAAAGAAAGATCTCTTATCATGTAAAAAGTTTATATATGATTTCTTGAATAAAGCGTGTAAACATATTGTCCAATTTACTCCGCACAATGATGATTATAATTATGTACATCATGTAGTTGAGAAAGATTGGATTGTTGGTTTAAGTCCAAGTTTAAGAAATGATTTAGGCTACCTCGCTAGCGCCTTAACAAGCTATGATAATTTTAACGTTAATTACCACATAAGTGGTCATAAACAGTTAATATATCGAGAGGAAGCTTATTATGTAGATCTTATTCCAAGAAATGAGAAGACGTTGGTGAAGAAGATTGTGATTAAGCCAAGAAAGACAAACATGACTCCTGAAACATTATTGAAGAAATTTAATTATCTCCTTCGAGTTGATGACAAACAAGTGGCAACATTGACTTATATTAAATCATCTAATCATATTGCAATAAGCAAATTAAATGATGATGATCTAGTATTAGTTTGTTCAAAAGATTTTCATCAGTTCTTACGACATCGTTCTGCAGCTGTTCATGGAAAATCTGATATGCAACATTTACCATGTGAAAGGTCAAATCAATTTGATACAGAATGGGCCGTATCTTTATACAGAAAGTGTGTAGAGCCTTTTGGTGGTTTCTTACATGAAACAAGAGTGTTGATGCCTCGCATTATTACTTCGGTTAAATTGGTTGTAGATTATTTAAATGAAGTGATTAATGAGCAACATATTTCATTTTCTGAAAAAGAAGGTACTTTGTCTCTCACTATAAATGGAAAAGGTATTGAACTAATTATGGATAAAACTCTAATGGACATTTTGGGTTTTGATCAAAATATCTTTAAAAGTGGTACTGTAACCAAAGCTAGCGCAGACATGTCGCTATCGCGTCGTATTAACTATTTTCAGATATATTCCAATATTGGTGAAGATGTACGTGTGGGAGATGTTGAAGCTCCATTGCTAGCAATGATACCATACCAGCCAAAAAGCTGCAGTATTTTATCTGAGCATACTTTCAAGAAAGTGCATTATACAAAGCTGAAATCAAACTACATCCCACAAATTGATATTGCCATTTATGATGATGCTGGTGCGTTGATTCCTTTTCATAAAGATGCTGTGACAAGTATTACACTCCATTTCCGAATGAAGAGTTAATGCAAAAGTATGCTAATATATTTTTCCAATGTGAATAATATGGAAAGTGAAAATAAGGACTCGTTTCTAATCTACTTGCCCAGTAATGCTTCTATGAATAAATTTCCCAAAAATAAACCATCAGACTATCGAGTAGAATTAAATCGGCCACTGCATTTAGAAGGTGAATGGGAAGTTGGCGTTTCTAGTATTTGCTATGATAGCAATATTCAGAATGTGAATGATTTGGAAGAAATGATATTGACTCCTCGCACCCATGATGGAATAACGATGAATAATGCATTTCAGTTCCCATACAATTTAACATCAGATGGAAAGTGGAACTATGAATGGATTCAGATAAAATCAGATTCTTATGAGCCATTTGGGAATGAGAAAATTATTAAGGCATTCAACAGTGGTAATACTTCCATCATGAAGAATAAAAATCAGAAAGCTTATGAGTTTACTATCTATCATTGGAGTGGGAGACAGTTCCTCCGCTTTCATTCTTTTACTAAAGGTCTTACGCTGAGGTTGGATAGTGAATTCTATCCACATCTTGGTTTTGGTCATGGACTACATCTAACGTCAATTGCTACTGCAAATGTTAAAAAAGTTTATTCAACTCGAATCAACAAATTTCATTATAGATTTAAAATATTTGATGAAGATGTTGTAGAATGCGAAGAACGCATCATTTTGAAAAAGCGTGGTGTTCAACCTTTATCACTTATTGAGTTAGTAAAACGATGGAATGAGACTGTGGGTAAGAAGTATGGAGAGAAAATTATGGCGGACAAAAATAAGTTGGTTATTCAGAAATATAATGACAAACTTACAGTTTATTTCTCTCCAACCTTGCGTCATTTTGTAAGACATTATACGCCTATTATTGGAAGCGGTGTGGTGTATGGTTCTCATGAATATCACACTAAAGCTGATTCAGTTAATGATGAATGGTGGGTGGACATCTATGGCGATCGCATCAAGAAAATTTACCAGTCTTATGAAGAATCTAAAGTTGCTATCAATATAATGCCGCGTCTATATCATACAGTTGAAAGCTTCATTCATGTAGTAAATCCTTATATACAACAGAAGTTGAAGCATGTGATGAAAAGTAAATATGATGTAAAGACACACCACATTTCGTTTTCAATTGAAAAACAACGCGTTGTTCTGAAACTGGGTGATGACATTCAATGTCAATTGAGTAAAAATTTGAAAAAACTCTTTGGCTTTTCAATGCTACAAACTGTGTTTGCTGCTGCGCATACGATTGGTATAGAAACACCAATGACACTTGATAAACATGAACAACACCTTTACATTCAAAGTGATTTGATTTTACCTATTTCTGTTGGCGAGAAAAAAGAATACATTTTACGTGATTTCATTCATGATAAAGACGCTTCATATGGAATAGTCGAGAAGATGTTTGAATCTATTTTCTATCATCCCGTCGTCAAACAAACTATACCCTCTATTGCTATCAAAATTACCAATGGTTTACAAGAGTGTATCCATGTGAAAGATACTAAATCCCTCGTAACTTTAGTGTTTCGGAAAACAAAGTGAAGTCATTGTGATATGTTTATTGAAATAAAAATATGTATATGAAAAAGTCTTTTCACAGATATAGGGGGAATGGGCTGACTGTAGGCATATATTCACAAGGAAGAAACGATCTCATGCGATACATAAAACAACCATGTATATCTACAAAAAGCAACATCAAAATACTGAGTTAAAGTTGATTATGTCAATACATCTCCTGAATGTGGTAGCGTGAGTTTTATTCTTTTGGGTGGAGGTATGTTTGTGTCAGGATGTCCATGTGGAAGAGATGTGTTATGTCCTATCCAACACCTCTTATCCTCCCATGCTGAAAGTGCTCGTTTCTTGAACGTGTACGTTTTCACAGTATGAACTTGAGATTTTAAGATTGTCATATTGACAAACGTTATAGTTTTATTTTTATAGGCCTTCTTATAGGACCGATGTTTCATTTTATGAACAATGGATTTTGATATACCTTTAGCACGCTTAATACTATCTGCACATTCTTTTAGTTTCATGGAATACATTTTAGGACGGAGGAGAATCATTTCATCTATTTCCTTTCCTGCTGTTTCATCCTTAAAACAACCAAGTTTGGCTTTATTCTGTATGGAATAGAGTGGATGAGTGGGATTGTAGTTAGATGTATCGAAATATTTTTCTAATGACTTACCTACTTCATTAAAATTTAAATCTTTTTGAGTGGTAATTCCTAAAAAGAAACTATCTGTATCACCACCCAGCAAGCGAACCTCTTTTACGAGAGGGCATGGTTTTAATATTTTGTAGAAGAGTTGATACATTTCAAGCTTGGAATAATCTAAAACGGCTTGCCCAATATAGATGGGTTTGCACAACTCAACTTCTGATTTAATCATTTTAACACCTACAAGATCCTCATCGATGATGTCTCTATCAATGAAAAGAGGTGATGAGGTCAATTTGTGATATTTTTGTTCATCAATGACTAGTTTGTAATTCATACGTTTTCTAACATCCTCCATGGTCTTTCCGAATAGACTATTATTCTTATATTTATAAAAATCCTTTTCAAAATTATTTTGGGCGAGTGCACGTTTTTGACTGTTACTATCTATGTAGGGTTTGAGGAAGGCTTTCTGTCTAAATTTGATAATGCGGTGAACTGACTTTAGAAGCATGCCCATTTCTAAATAGAATTTTAATATGCAGAAGTGTACGAGATAATTTTTCTTATCATATTGGGTGAGTAAAAGTTTGCGGCATGGTTTGTACCTTGGCTGTCCACACTCTGTTAAGTTATTATGAAATTGTGACATGAATGGTGAAAACATATCTTCAGTCACTTCGCCAGATTCAGGTGCGAGTGGGAAATCAGCAGTTTTATTTTTAATACTATTTGGATAAATCAAATCCACTTCAAAATAATATCCCCAATCACCTTCATCTGGAATATTCAGTATGTTTGAAGGGTTGGAGTAATACTCAAGCTCATTTTGATTTAACCAACTAAACTCGGAATGAGGTAGTGGTTTAGACAGTGAACTGCCATATAAATTATTTTGGTCATAGTACTTTAGGTGGATATGATCATCACCTACTGTTTCAGATTTTATATGATGTTTATTTACAAATGTGAGACCACCGCGTATTCCGCGCTCAAATATATTATACATCTCCGGGTCTTGTAAGAGATGAATGGTCTCACCAGTCATTTTAAAGGCTGATTTAAAGGACATGGCTGGTAGACTGACAAAGTGGATAGGATCTAATTTGTCTTCTTCTAATGCCACTCGTCGAAACTCCTGAAAGACATCAGCCAGCAAAATGACATCTAATTCTAAGTAAGCGATCATATAATCGCCAAACGTTTTACAATTAAATTTTAACCATGCCTCTTGAGCATGTTCATAGTCCTCTACTGGACAATCTTCACCCGTCAAATCGTTTTTGAATTTGTCAATGGAAGGAAGGGTTGTTTCATTTAGTTTAGACATTGAGCTAAAATACGCATAAGGAAAGACTCCTTTGCGAGTGATTATTTCATCCGTTAAGTTTGGATAGTGTTTCTTCAAAGTTTGACTATGGGGAAGAAACTTGAGATTACGAACGAGAGAAGCTAGTGACGCTGACATGAATTGAAATGAATCTAAAAATTTTATTTCGAAGAAGACTGTCTTATTTTCTTTAGTTTTATCTACTGGTACTTTTGCTGTCATTGCCATGAATTTTTCTCTCGTTTGTGCTATTACATTAAACTGCCACGATTTCATCTGGCTCAACCCTCCTTTTATGAGCATATGACTGTCATAGCCCTTAAAGTTATGAAAAATGACGGGTAGTACACGACGTCTCAACCTAAGTGAAAAGTTACATTTGGAGCAGAGTGCGTTTCTAAATTTACCAGTGATGTGATCATGATCACGCACTTTCTTAATTTTATCGTCATCAAACGTTTTATGACATTTAGGACAGGATGTGCAACTTTCAAATTTTTGTTTGTCTTCATCTGACATATGTAGTGACTTACGCTGCAATTGGGAATCATATGATTGTTGAAATTTTGCAGCTTTATCGAGAAATTCTAGAAATTTTGAAATGCAATCTTCACCTTGCCAAGTATGCATTTTGTTTTGTCTATTCCTAAAGTGGTCATGCCATACTTCATAGCAGGATATGGCTGCTGGCTTGTGGATGATATCATCAATGTAGCATTCTATGTCTGCGTAAATGACACGCAGGGGACTTAATTCGTCACCATTATCCCTATGTGAAAATATTTTATCTTTGGGCATGCGTTCCATTTGTAATTTACCTCGCTTGCACCATTCATAGTGAGTTTCAAATTTATCTTTACTCCAAAATGAGCGGATGCAGCGGTCGCATACAAAATGTTCACCTCTTTTAGAGTGCCCCAAGTGAGTGTACAAGCGAGAGATTTTGGGAATACCACAGTAGTGCCATTCCTCGCTATCATCTTGTTTTACTAATAAGAGGTTGACTACACGTTCATAACAAGTTGAACGTGAATTATAGCGGGCACCCTTCAACCCCTTCTCCCACACGTGAACGACAATTTTAATCTTATTATGTTTTTCGAACGTTTCTACATCTTTGATTTTCATGTTGTTACTATCACAACCTTCAAAGTCTAGTTCATCCTCCCACTGTCTATAGCTATAGGTGCGATCTCGATGCGCGTTGATATCATTATAGTGAAGGATGGATAGGACTGCATATTTGAAACACTGTGATTTACAATCAACATTGATGACAGCTTTCTTATTATACAACGTTTTTGGAAGTTTAAATGTGCCTCGAGCTGCATGACTTTCTAATAGGGAAATTTTGAATATGGCTGAGTCCACACCATCAAAAATGAGAGCGCTGTCGCGTTGATTGAATTTATCTACATTTGATTTTAAACATTGAATGTGAAAATTTAGCCAAGACTCGCAGTCTACAACTTCGGTTGCGGAAGAGGAAGGAATATGAAACTGTATTCTCTCCGTCACTTGACCCGTTTGAAAATCTATTTTAATATATTTTAGTTTAAGGTAGATGAGCGCCTTCATTCTAAAATTGTCTAAATTATTGAAGAGCGCTTCGATAATGTTAGAATTTTGAAGGAGCCACTCAGGAAAATCTACAATTTGAGTATTGGACTCCATGCAGTAGTCGCGTACTAAATTATTATGTGAAACATTAATGAGGGAGATGGTAGAGGTACCGTTGGTGTAGTGATCATTTGCATGCGTGTGTTGAAGTCTGTGCGAAGATCGCTGAAAGTGACTATCAAAAGAAAGAGGGCACAAATCGCAAGGAAAGGAGATGTCATCGTCAGAATCAACTTCACCTCCGGAGATTGACGCCGCTTTGCGTTGACACACACGTTGTTTGATGTGTCGAAGGAGACTGTGCTTCCTTGTAAACATATGTCCGCAGTCGGCACATTCCCACTCGTTGCCTTGCCGCGAGAGTCCTGAGCTGGAACTCACATCACCTGAAAGAGAAATCATTCTTTCATCTCTGTTCAAGCCTCAGTGTAGTGTTACAACCTACCTTGACTCAATAACTCTAAACTTTCCTCGAGAAGAGAGGGCGTTGGTGATGAAGTTGATGCCTGAAATTGAGGAAGATGCTATTAGTCACACGTTTGAGGGAGATGAGAGGAAATTTTCAACTTACCATTTCAACGAAATCAAGTTTAAGGTTGATACTTCTACAAGATAGAGACTTCACTCAAATAATAGTCAAAGAGAGAGATCGTGCGTTCGTCACTTGTATGATTCACAGATTAAATGAAATGACCTGAATGTCACTTTGCTTATATACTTTCATCCTCTTCATTCATTGGATGTTCATTCTGATTGGCTGCTTGTGTATACTTAAGAATTAGAAAAATGTTAAAGTTATCATTATTCAAAGTCAGCATTTCAAAGACAACATGACAAGTCCTCCAACAACACCAAATACCGCATTGGAGTTCTCCTCTCCATATACATCAGCAAAGGTGCTCGTTACACCAAATGCACCAAGAAAGGCGAAGGTGGAGAAGACATACAATCTCGACAATATACGAAAGTTATCATTATCGGAGGAGGATGAAGAGGAGTTGCCCGACCTAACAGGCATACGGTGGAAATATTTACAATATGATGCCGAAGGGGTGATGGAGATGACCAGCAAGTCGCACTTGCATCAAATATGGGAGTGGTACACCCCTAACTCCCAACCGCGAACCGTGGCGGAGTGGGCGTACATTGAGAAAGTGAGGGACGCTGCAGAAGAACGTTTAAAGCAGCTCAACTGTTTTTGTAATCTATGTGAAGCCAGACTCTGGGACGATATTGACGATGAAGACCTTTTGAAATACATGCCATAATAAATGTTTATTTCGTATTATCTTTGCTTTCATACTGACTTACTTGAATGGGGTTTTAGTGAATAATTTAACCATGTATACTTTTTCATTTGGAAATAGTAGCACGCTTAGTTTAACTTGTAAATCTTATAACATTTCATATGGACGATGATGGTAGATGAAATAGTGTCAAATAAATTAAGATAGCTTACACTTCTGATACAGGGATAGCAATCGACTGCGATCCATGTGTAAAGAGCTTGTTAGACTACGGATGGGCTTAAGTGGATGATTTAACCATGTATACTTTTTCATTTGGAAATAGTAGCACGCTTAGTTTAACTTGTAAATCTTATAACATTTCATATGGACGATGATGGTAGATGAAATAGTGTCAAATAAATTAAGATAGCTTACACTTCTGATACAGGGATAGCAATCGACTGCGATCCATGTGTAAAGAGCTTGTTAGACTACGGATGGGCTTAAGTGGATGATTTAACCATGTATACTTTTTCATTTGGAAATAGTAGCACGCTTAGTCTAACTTGTAAATCTAAAAACATTTCATATGGACGATGATGGTAGATAAAATAGTGTCAAATAAATTAAGATAGCTTACACTTCTGATACAGGGATAGCAATCGACTGCGATCCATGTGTAAAGAGCTTGTTAGACTACGGAAGAGAGAAGTGTGTTATGTTGCGTGTGGCGCGTGAGTGTCCTCCCATTTCATTCCATTCATCAATTCGTCTCATTGATAGAGACAGGTAGAACTCATGGTTCTCATAACGTATGCAATGGAAAGTTTTAGGCAACCTTCGACAGTTGGCTAAATGTCGCCCTGACGCGAATGCATGCTACGTTGAGACAGAGGCAATCACTTGCAAACATGACGCAGAGAGGTTTAACAAGATTGACCATTGCCGAATGTCCCTTGCGGTATACATAGCTACGGGTTTCACCGCCGCCCTTTACAGGAACGCCCGTCGAAAGGAAGTATTACACCGAACTTCATTTGCAACGTTCAAGTTGACTGATAGCAGATTCAACTTAATGATAGTATTCGCCAGTCCGAAGACTGCCCAGGGCAAACCGCGAGGAGGTTCTATCATGTCTTGCCCCATGGTGGCCCTTAAGAGAGCCGATGGTTCGTTCTCGGGAGTAACAAGATGACTATTGGCTTGAATAGTCAATAGGTATGACGGTTAGGTTCTCGTATACCCTATACCGCCTAAGCCGTGGTGGTGCATCTGGCACCTTTCGGATGCGGGTGGTATTTGGAGTCCACACCTCATCCGTCCAAACGATCCTCTTGATCTTCCCCTTCTTCTCATCCTCATCCCACTCGTCGAGGATGACGAACTCGGGAATGCCGTTGTCTTCATCAGTGAAGACGGGAATATTGTCGGCAGATGTCGCTTCCATCGTGACTTCAAATTGAATGAGAAGCGCTACAATCTTCTGGCTTATATAGGGTTTTCAACAATGAATTGCTCAACAGCGAATCAGAATGCTTCAGGGATAGCAATCGACTGCATAATGTTCAAGTTGACTGATAGCAGATTCAACTTAATGATAGTATTCGCCAGTCCGAAGACTGCCCAGGGCAAACCGCGTGGAGGTTCTATCATGTCTTGCCCCATGGTGGCCCTTAAGAGAGCCGATGGTTCGTTCTCGGGAGTCGTCATCCTACAGCCTACCAATTCTGCTGAGAGAGTCAAAGACTCTCTCTTTGGTAGCACTGTCGACTTCCACACTAACTGGCATGTGAGTATAGAGTGGAATGTAGCACCATTCCGTTGGATTGACAGCAGTTGCTGTCATCGGATTGCCAATCCGAGCAAGATTGTTGTGGACTCTGTCTTGCTCCTCTAGCCTGACAAACTCCTCAAATAAATTTCGCGGCCTTATCTGCGGTCCGCGAGGAGAGCTAACTTGACTGTTCGGCGTCTGCATGATTGAAATGAAATGAAATGAGAGGCAGTGGTTTATATACCCCTCTAACGCGACGCAACGTTCAAGTTGACTGATAGCAGATTCAACTTAATGATAGTATTCGCCAGTCCGAAGACTGCCCAGGGCAAACCGCGTGGAGGTTCTATCATGTCTTGCCCCTAGGTGGCCCTTAAGAGAGCCGATGGTTCGTTCTCGGGAGTAAATTGATGGGGTGGTGAAGGCGGGCAAAGATCTGCAATGAAAATGATATGTATTAGAATAGGATATACTATCTTATTTGCTTTTCACTTACCAAGTTAGTCATCCTTAGGTAGTCTCGCGCGTTTCCGAATCGAAAATTTATGCAAGTGACCGCGCATTCGTAAGCTTGCATGGAGACACTTCTTGCTCGGATGACCGTTGTAGCAAATAATTGACTCGTCCAGATTTTTATTTACCAATACTTCGCCGGCCAAATGATTGTCCCGAATAGGGATGTGAAATTCAAACAAACGATCCTCATTCACACGTTCCCACTCATCCCTCATGCGCTCCAACTTCTCACACGCCTGCCTCTCATCACCCCGCCGAGCCACAGTCCTCTCCAACTCAACATTCCTCGCTCTCAACACACTCATCTCCTTCATCATCTCCTCAAACTTCGCCTCTGCATCTCTCATTCTTCTCTCCGCAGCACTCGCCCTCTTCTCACACGCATCATTCTTCTCTTCCAACTCTCGCGTCTTATTCTTCAAATCAGTCACACAACGCCTCATTCTAATGTTTTCATCCGCCACCTCCTTCGACTTCAAATCCTTCTTTTTCAACTCATCCAACTCCTTCACAACTTCATCCTTCACTTTCTTCAAACTCTCAAACTTATTCACTAACAACTCATGCGCCATCTGCTGCGAAACATGCCTCTTCTCTTCATCCTTCAACCACCTCGCCGACTGCATACGAATCCCACCACTCTTCACTTTTGGGGAAGATGAGCTCTTCGGGGGGTCGGTGATGACGATGTTGGACACCTCCGATGACGAAGAGCTCAACTTCCTCACACGCTTCCTCACACGCTCCCTATCTAAATCCACATCATCCTCATCATCACTCTCAAGCACTCTCTTCCGCTGCTCAATCTCACCCTCCAACGACGCAACCGCTCTCGCCAACTCATCATTCTCAACAACATTCTCAACAACATTCTCAACAACATTCTCAACAACATTCGCAACATTCGCCAACATTCGCTCCCTCTCTTCCACAATCAACTGCGTAAATCTCAAATCAGTCACTAAACCACCACTACAGTCAGCATGCACTCTGTAAAAAACGCACCTCATCCTCATCACCCTTCAGCACTCTACACTTTACGCAAGCAACCCTATTCAAGACAATCATGTGGCCGGTGCCCGCCTTCTTCACATGAGCTTTGGCGTCCGCACTGCGATTAACTCGCCCACAAGAGCACATTTTGATGTGATATTTACGATTTTTGTCATTGGCCATGTTAGATTTTATTGTGAACTGTAAGATAATGAAATTTGTATAAGTTTGGAATCATGTAGTACAGTCATATTCCTAAAGAGTGTAGTGAGTGGCACTCGATCCCGTCGACAGCCCGAAGGCCTTGTACCGATCACTAGGGAAGTGAGAGATCTTCCCCGATACCCGCTCTTTACAGCTGAAGACATCATTGTCACTGCCCCGAAGTGGTAACAGGAACGCCGAGTCAAAGGTAGTGATCAGTAGCTGGGATCTAACCCCTCAAAGCTGCCTTAGACTTAGTTAAATTTCAAATCTGATAGCATATTTGAACTCAGGATACTTGAAAACCTTAGTCTATATGTTAAAACTTTGAAAAAAGTGAAAATTAAGAATTTTTAAAAAATTCCGCATTTTACTACTCATACTACTTTTAAAAAATTTTATCAGTAGTAAAGACACTATCAAACTCTATCATACAAACTTTGAAGTAGCAAGATAGCTTGCCTACTTCAAAAGATAGAGTCCTTTGCACCCGATATCGGGAGCTCAGAGCGACGACCGTCGCTTACCTCGTCTTTCGATGAAGTGATCAGACTTACGTTGTCGGGGGTTTATATATGCTCGGAAGAAAACTTAAAATGGCTCTATCTCCGAAAGTATTCATCGTAGCGACATGCGGTTTGTTGCAAACGATTTGTCTCATCATTCTTTACAATATGACACCTGAACCATTCTCATATGACCACGGGAAGTTGGTCCGCCAGCACATGTCCATGTAACATGCCACAAGTGAAAAAATTCCTAAGTGTGAGAGCTCCAGTGTGGTGAAAATTTTGAAAAATTTAAAACTTCCGAATTTCAACCTGGGACCTTAACCAAAACATTTTTCATCAAATTTCACTGACCTCCCCCCCCCCTCGTTCAGAGAAATTTGATGAAAAATGTTTTGGTGACGGTCCCAGGTCGAAATTCCACACTTTGGAAAATTTTCAAAATTTTACCCATACAAAGTCACTCTGACACTTAGGATTTTTTCAGGTGAGCGAGCTCCGACCTAAAATCTTGTAACCGCTCTAACTTTTGAACGAAGACAGATAGGAACAAGCCGATTCTTTCACTGAATTTGTCTCACTCTTAGCTTTCAAACGAGCTATTGCACGAGAAAATCCGTCCACTAGAAGCCAAGATAGAAGCTAGCTGTCCAGGGGGGGGGAGGTCAGTGAAATTTGATGAAAAATGTTTTGGTGACGGTCCCAGGTCGAAATTCCACACTTTGGAAAATTTTCAAATTTTTACCCATACAAAGTCACTCTGACACTTAGGATTTTTCAGGTGAGCGAGCTCCGACCTAAAATCTTGTAACCGCTCTAACTTGTGAACGGCTGGTCCGATTGACTCGCAACAAAAAATGTTGTCGAGCAGTTTTTTCTCCTCTTTCAAACGAGTAGCTGTAAGACAAAATCCGTCCACTAGAACCAAAGTTAGAAGATTGTTGTCGGGGGGGGGGGTCAGTGAAATTTGATGAAAAATGTTTTGGTGACGGTCCCAGGTCGAAATTCCACACTTTGGAAAATTTTCAAAATTTTACCCATACAAAGTCACTCTGACACTTAGGATTTTTTCAGGTGAGCGAGCTCCGACCTAAAATCTTGTAACCGCTCTAACTTGTGAACGGCTGGTCCGATTGACTCGCAACAAAAAATGTTGTCGAGCAGTTTTTTCTCCTCTTTCAAACGAGTAGCTGTAAGACAAAATCCGTCCACTAGAACCAAAGTTAGAAGATTGCTGTCGGGGGGGGGGGGTCAGTGAAATTTGATGAAAAATGTTTTGGTGACGGTCCCAGGTCGAAATTCCACACTTTGGAAAATTTTCAAAATTTTACCCATAAAAAGTCACTCTGACACTTAGGATTTTTTCAGGTGAGCGAGCTCCGACCTAAAATCTTGTAACCGCTCTAACTTTTGAACGGCTGGTCCGATTGACTCGCAACAAAAAATGTTGTCGAGCAGTTTTTTCTCCTCTTTCAAACGAGTAGCTGTAAGACAAAATCCGTCCACTAGAACCAAAGTTAGAAGATTGTTGTCGGGGGGGGGGGTCAGTGAAATTTGATGAAAAATGTTTTGGTGACGGTCCCAGGTCGAAATTCCACACTTTGGAAAATTTTCAAAATTTTACCCATACAAAGTCACTCTGACACTTAGGATTTTTCAGGTGAGCGAGCTCCGACCTAAAATCTTGTAACCGCTCTAACTTTTGAACGAAGACAGATAGGAACAAGCCGATTCTTTCACTGAATTTGTCTCACTCTTAGCTTTCAAACGAGCTATCGCACGACAAAATCCGTCCACTGGAAGCAAGCCGTCCAGGGGGGGGGGACGTCAGCCGAAAATTTTTTCTCTCCGATTTCGCTGGAAACATCCTTCCTAACCCAAAATTTCACGTAGATTCCGAATCTGGCCTCCGTTTTCTCATCCGATGCTTCGTTTGGGCGCTACACACCAAAACGTCCCAAATTCTAACTCTGTCGTTTTTCGAAAAATGTTGAAAATTTTTTCTCACCGATTGCCTTGAAACTCACCCTACCGATGCAGAATTTCACGCTGAATCCGAATCTGACCTCCGTTTTCTCATCCGACCACTCCTTCCACTCGAAACAACCCATTTTACAACCCAACATTCAGCAGATTGCACCAAAAACATCACACACTATAGCCTCAAGACTAATCCTGGCGGTCGCCCACGTCAACCTAGACGGTCGCCCACGTCAACCAGGCGGTCGGACCAACTCACCCGAGTCTCACACTCTGTTGTTGCAGAGGGGGGGGGACGTCAGCGAACATGTTGTGAACGTGGACCCACCTGGCCGGTACACCACGACAGACCACAACCTCTGTCGTTCCAGAGGGGGGGGGGACTCAGACACGAAGCACCACGGTGGCCGACCACGACACTCTGCCGTGTCAGAGGGGGGGGGGACGCAGCGATGGCCGCCATCTTGCGCGGTCCAGAAGTGGAGTTTTGCTTACTACTACTGGAGAGAGGTATCTCAATGAAATTGTGCTTCCTGTTGTTGCCCCAGTGGTCAGGGTGGAGGATCTCGTCTTCCAAGACGACAACGCAAGACCACATCGCTCCTCGGCTGTCATTGCCACTGTTAGGAGATTGAACATTCAAACCCTTGACTGGCATGCACGCTCACCTGACTTGTCACCCATTGAACAAGTCTGGGACGAGCTTGGGCGGCGAGTGAGAGACCGCTATTCACTTCCACCAGTGTCCCTAAAGATTCTCTCTGAAAGACTGACAGAGCAGTGGCTTCTCCTTGAAACATTCTTCATTCAGAAACTTTGTGAATCCATGCCATCTCGGATTACTGAATGTATTGGAGCTAGAGGGGGGCACACGCGCTAATAAAGTTGAATCTGCTACATGCGTTGTTTTTCTGTGCTAGCGACTTGGTGGAGATCGTGACTAAATTATCAAGGTATCATACATACATGTATATATACCAGTCAAAAATGAAAGAAGTTAAAGAAGTAAATGCTTCAAAAATTTTGTCAATGAGTTTATATCCTCAGCACAAAAAGTAAGATTGAAAAATGTGGGTCCGGGGACCCCCTCAGGTCTATGAAAAAAAACATGAAAGTGAATGACTTTTCTGAAGTCGTGTGGAATAGAATTCCGATCTCAGCACCTCTCTACCCACCAGCGTAAATGCTCATCTACAGTTACTGATATTATTAATCTCATTTAAGTTGAACCACATTCATTTATATATCTCAAACATAATTGTATATATTATCTCATGAATTATAGATGCATTATCATTTCGGATTGATTGCAAGCATAATTTGAAATTTACATAATGCACATTGTTCATAGTTGTAAACTTATTGATGATTTCTAAAATCTTTTAGACTTCCGTGTAGCATACATAATTGAATTCAATGTTGTAAGTTTGACTCTTAAATGTCAATAAGTTACTACCTATAACGCAGTAATGAGTACCATGCAACGTAAGAGCGATGTACAGGTGATCATAAAGTCGCTGTAGGATTTAATTGCCAAATATAACAGAGTTCAATACCTCTGAGAGGGTGTATTTAAGAATAAAGTATTGACCAATATCATAAATTCAATGAATAAAACATAAAATTGCAATATCGACTTTTTTCATTTGTCAAATTCAAATTAAATCCAATTAAATATTTTAACCGATTAAAATACATGCATTCCATGTAATTGCCTCCTCTCCATGGATCATTTCAATTCAATTCTAAATGAAAACTTTCGGTAAAACTCCACTTTTCTCAAGCCTTAATGTATCTAGATCCTGAATTTTTCAAACCAAAAGAATGAAATTTCAAAATAAAGTTATTGTTCGACGGTTTTACCACGATTGTCAATGCACTAATGGAGTCGTTTTCGGTACGACTTGATGGCATTGCGGCACATTTCAGAGGTGATTTCTGAACTTGATGATGAAATACTGTCTTTCAGTTGTTGTAAACTTCTTGGTTGTGAGGCAAACACTTTATTTTTCTAGAATCTCCAAACTAAAAAGTCCAAAGGGAAGATCAGGAGACCTAGCGGCCCATAGCATTCGTCCGAAAAAATAATTTTATCGAGGAAGTCTTCATTTTCGTAGGATTTTTGCAGCAAACTTTTACACATGCTGACTCGCAATCTTCTTCGTGTAGTTCTTGTGTTACTTGCAGTTTGTTAGGAAAGAGCCCTAGATCATGTCTCACTACATTGTGAACATAACCGTAAGAACAGCTTGTAGCGGAAGCTGCTTGACGAATTGATCTTGAGGGTTGTTTTACGAATAATCTCGGAAATTTGCTTTGCATTCTCATCATTGAATGATGGTCGGCCACCTCTTTCTGCATCTTCAACGTCTCCAGTATCACAAAATCTCTTGAAAAGATTTCTAATGGAATTCTTATGATGAACATTATTCCATTTCCATTTTCGTAATTCTCTTCTAACACGGTTTACGGATTTAAATTTTGCCATCAAAAGAACAACATGCGCTGCTGAACATCCATTTTGGAACTGATTTCAATCACCTTAAAAAGTCTGTCGAACTAAAGATTCTTTATATGGGAAGAACAACAGGAGAATCCTGATTGGTCGCAGTGTCATATGTCAGAATTTCCTCACAAAGAAGACTTAGCTGCGTTACTTGTGTGCACAATGTGAGCGCATGAAATTCATGCATTTGGTGCTTGATTACGATGATCATATAAAAGCTTTATAATGCCTTTTTCATCCTGACAACTCGAAAACCTCAAATTGAATTTAACCGGCCTTTTCATATCATAAAACAAAACTTCAAGTCATGCTCTTTTCATTTTCATAAGCAGTTATCGCTTAAACTTATTCACTTTTCATGTATAGTAAATTGTAATCCCACAGTAACTTTATGATCACACTGTATATTGACAAAATGCCTCCAATCACCATATTTTAAATTGCAAAATCCATAGGATTTTGCGTCAATTTTTGTATACATTACACCATGATGTTATACATTACACCTCATGTTTCATAGATTAAATTGGCATGTACTATACATGCATGTCACTTTTGTAAGTGGCGTTAGTTTTCG